>JAZHYW010010954.1:0-128485 GCA_037355805.1 Ixodes ricinus | reverse complement strand
AACAAACCCCGTCGGAGTCTCACGGTTACGTCAGTCACACCATCGAAAGAGATGGACGACGATGAAGATAAAAGGTCCTAAGCGGGAGAGTCGGACGATTCGTCCACAACCTCGAGAAAGAGCTCGCAGTGGTCCATCGCGTTCGGGTTCGTAGCAGACTGTGTTTTCCACATAGAGTTATTACAATAAACGCTAGAGGCTCAGCTGGCGCTAGTGTCTACGGGACTTCCGGTTGCAAATTGAAGCAGACAGCATGCAGTCTACATTTCCAGCCTCCCTGTGTATTCCTATGGGAAAACGCGCGTGAATTTTGTCTCTTCGCCGGAAAATGACATGAATAACTTTTGTTATTTCGGTTGTACCGGATAGTATGTACCTTTATTGGTATTGTCAAAGTGTAATTGCTTTAGTTACAGCATTTTTCTTTACCACTGAACGATGTTTAACTTCGCTCTATTTCAGGCCCAATTCCTCTGTTTCAAGGAAGGTATGTGAAAACGAGCGACGATTCTAAGCAAACTAACGATCGAAAGGAATGTAGAGTGTGTTCAAGGTTTGCTAGCATTTCGGTGGTGCCTATATATTGCTAATATGCCCTTCCTGTCATTGTATGAAAATGACTCCGTCGTGCATCTTTACGATCGGTTAAAGAAACGTTCGAACGCAAAAAATAAAGCACGCGAGCTACGAAAGGTGTGTCGTTTTATTATTTCCTATGTCGGGCAGTTTTTATCGGGCACCTGCTCTCTGGCTCCCCCATTTGCAAAGATTTGGAGCGTGCGGGTGATGATTTGAACCCAGAACAAGCATCTTCGCACATATTCATGAGCAGAAAGAATGAAGCAGTACTTATTTATTGCAAATCTGACTATATTACGTGGCTTTCAGTTTATTTTGATCGTCTGCGTGCACAAGGAGTTACTTATCCAGTGTTACTGCGTAGTTCTTGCCGTCTCTCTTGGTTTTCCACATGTCCTTCGTTCGTTTGGCACGTATATCCCCCATGTTGGAAAGCGTCGACGCCGTGTTCGCGCTAACAGTGTCCGACAGTGCACAAAAATACACGTACGAAGCCGTTTTAGTACCGTTTTTAATGCGATGAATTTGAAAGAAAAACGCCGTAACTGACCAATTATTTCGTCTGCGTGACTGAGAAATGTTCCAATGTGCCTAGTACGTACAAATTATTCGCGATATTTGCTCTTATAATCGAGCGCAGAGAGCAAATGCACTCGCTTTTTCCCGTAGAAATGCATTACCGGAAGTCAATTTCGGACTGCTTGCTGTCTGCTTCAAAATGCAACAGCACACTAGCGCCAGCTGAGCCTCTAGCGTTTATTGTAATAACTCTATGGTTTTCCACCTGCCGCCGCTTCTACCTGCTAGCTGGGGTATGCGTTCCTCATTAATTATTATTCTATCACATTTGTGCTCAGAATCATTTCATAGTTTGCTACTTATATATATTCAATTTGTTATAATGCATAAAACAAGATATATTTATGTATCTGTGATTTTTATTTGGAGTTTTTGGGTCAGAGGCTACTTCCTGTAGCTGTAAAGGGAGCTCAGCGAGCTCCGTTTAACACAGGACCTCCATTAGCGAAAGGAACCTTTATGCGCCGTGTGATCACATTCTCCAGCTCCCTTTACGACAAGTACCTGGGCTAAAGGTACCTTTACGCTGCCGTGTGATTTGGGTATTAGTCGGTTTTAGGGTGAGACGGAGAGAACTTTCTACAAGTAGCTACATTATTTGACAGCGCCGTTTGCGTTACTGTGCAGGATTTAGGAAGCTAATGGCGGCGCACAGCAGGGCACTGAACCGAATAACTGCATTTCGTTCCAGCGAAATGTCATTTGTATTGGTTGTCCTTACGTGTAAAAACTTACGTGTAAAAATAAGTATCAAAATGCTATAGTCTCCTTTATTCCAGTAAGTGGGAACAGCCCCAATCCTTGCAACGCAGGTGGAAGGAAACGACAGAGTAAAGTTGGAGATGGAGATGTTGGAAGCAAGGAGCTGCAAAGTAGAAACAGTGATCAATCGTGTTTTCGATACACGTTTCCTCTGCCGCCTGATTACATCTTTACGTTTGATGCAGCTGGTTTATGCGAGCTAATGTTCGGGTATATCTATACTCCGTCTCACTCAAACCGTCCAGTACAGTCAAAGCTACAGGCCGGGAGAGAGCGTATCCCAACCTGTTCAAGAGGAGGAAAAGGAGGAACGGGAGGAGAAGGGCTGGTATTCCCTTTCCTCCTTTCCTCCTCTTGAACAGGTCGCGTTAGACTCCCTCTCCAGTAACATTGGCTGTACTGCACGGCTTTAGTGAGACGGAGGATAGTGCTGATTTTACTCCGTGGAAGACCTCACACAGATATGATGCAATGCAATGATAAAATGATACCGGCGGAGGTCCGGACATGTTTCTAGGTTTTGCTTTTTCTTTAATGCCCAGTCGGAACTAATATTGGTCAAAAGTTATCTTGTTCTTTAATATTGCTTGAAATAGTTTGATATTATATTTTTATTGTCTAGTCAGAGTGACATCCCTTTTGTGTTTTACTTTTTTTCTCGTATTTTTGTGTTATTACATCTTCCGCTGTAAAGGGACCACCATCACATTCTGTCCTTATCTCCCATTTCAAACATTGAACTAATAATAATAATAATAATAATAATAATAATATAATAATAATAATAATAATAATAATAATAATAATAATAATAAGTAATTAGCCAGACATACATACATACATACATTATTATTGACTCAGTGGTATTATTAAAGAGGTATATGTTTATGTACATCAATGTCAGTAAGGCTTCGGATGACACTCTAAATAAATGACAAATCCGCTTAGCGATAAGTAAAGACATTACCTTCAAATGAGAAGTCAAAGACAATAGAACTCTCTCTTCTTCCCCGCCCCAACCCCCTCACTCTCTCCTTTCCCGATGCTAGCACAGAGTACTAATTACGGACAAAGATTTACAGTTCATACGAAAGTAATATAGACATGAACGATAGCAATGTAAACTAGTTGCTGTCCTACTGAAGCCCTTGATAGGTCTTGCACGAACCTGCATCAATCTAACTTACATATCAATAGTAGTAATAATAATAATATTAATAATAATAATAGTAAATAATAATAATAATTAATAATTAATAATAATAATATTATTATTATTATTATTATTATTATTATTATTATATGTGATTAGATGAGCACGTGCCGTGCGAGACACTGCACATGTGGAATTTCCAATAAACGTTTAGTTGTCAGCACGGTGGAAGAAACAAATTTTCGTGATGAATCTGGCCGCTCTTCCTGCGGGAAGCGAGCGACCAGATCGTGTTCGGAGCTAGCCTCGAACCAGGAGTAGTTATTTCCGCGCCGCCGCGGAGGGCGCTGGGGTATGAGGTCCCTCCTCGGCGGCCATGGTGTCGGCGGCGTAGCGTGCTCGCCTTTTCGTGGTGTGGTGGTGCGGTGGTGGAATGCGGCCAGCGGCTGGCCTCGTGTTGTGCTTTCTTGCAGGCCCACTGGGGGCTAGGGTACGGCCCTGGGATGTGCCGGCACCCGCCCGATCTAAGGTCGGGTAGCACAGAATGGATAGGAAACAGAAAATGGAGATGACACAATGACCGTTGAAAAAAAAGGAAAGGGGAAAAAAAGAAAAAAAAGAAAAAGGATTAAAAAAAGGGAAGAGAGAGAAGGAACAAAAGCGAAAATAGAACTAATATGAGAAAAAAAGGATTACAAAATGAGGAGGGATTACTAATAAAATTAAAAAAGGAGTACTTTGACACACAAACAACAAAAAATATATATAGATAAATAATTTAAAATACATTAAAACATATTAAAAAGGTCAAGATGCACGTTGGGTGCGTTGGAGGCGAAGACTGAGTAATACATTATACGGAAACTTTATAAATCAGCAATAATATACCCGAGAGAGTGAACAAAGTAAAGGACAAACCACGGTAAATTTAAAGTATTTGACCAAAAGGAAAAAAGGGGAAAGGAGGAAGGAGGATTTCTCTCCTGATAAATAAAACAAAAAAAATCCTACGCACTGGAAAAAAAATTTTTTCGGAAAAGAAAAGTTTAAACACTAGTGAAATAAAAGAAAACATAAAGAAAGACTTCATACTTTAGGATGAAGGGGGGGGATAATTATATTTATATACTTGCCGCAGAAAAACAGGCCCAACTAACCATATTCAGGCAAGAGAGAGAAGAAAGAACGATCATCAGAGCATCACAACACGGACGAGAAAGAACAAAGAAGAGAGAGAAGAATGGAAAGAAGTAAAGAAGAGAAGAAAGAACGATAGAAGAAATTAAGACACGCCAACTAACTGGGATTTATTCACTTTTTATTATTAATGTTTTTTTTAACTTCAAGATGAACTTTAGGGGAGGTAAACTTCAAGAAAAGGGGGAAAAAAGAGAAAAAGGGAAAAAAAAGTGGAAAAAAGAAAAAAAAGGACAAAATAAATCTACCCGCTGATTAGTCCGTTCCCCTGGCGGTGGTTCCGTTACTTCCTCTTACACCAATATTTTATTCATTTCCATTCTATCAATTGGCATTTATTCTTTAAATATATAATTGGTGAACTCTAACACCCAAATTGTTTTTTTTTTTTAATTTCATACTGGCTTTAAATCGGCTGTGCCCTCGAGGCGGTACCGATTGAGGCATTTTTATTTTTCAATCTTTTTAGCAAAGACTCGCCTTATCAAATGTGTCGACCACAGGTGCCACCATCGTGCGCGAAGGTGAGCCTTAACCCGAAGAAGTAGAAGATAGAAGAGAACACAGATTTACGGATTCTGGTGACTTGGTGGCGGCGTGGCGGCGGTGAGGTACAACAAGAAGCGGTTAGCGAGAGAATGCGGGACCACCGCTGGGGGATACAACCGGAGTGGTCGGTTTGTGAGAGATCCCATACTTGGGCGCCATCTATCAATGTGGGAGTGAAGCGCTTGCTGCGCCGAACGTAATGTGATCGCCGCGTCGGACAGATTCATCACCTAAATGTTTATTCCACCATGGTTGTCAGTCAGCGTCTGTCCTC
Organism: Ixodes ricinus; assembly: GCA_037355805.1. Taxonomy (NCBI): domain Eukaryota; kingdom Metazoa; phylum Arthropoda; class Arachnida; order Ixodida; family Ixodidae; genus Ixodes; species Ixodes ricinus. The sequence goes on along the minus strand of JAZHYW010010954.1, from coordinate 123,392 downwards.
TGTGCTCTTTCTCCTTTTGCCCGTCCTTTTGAGCTGTTTTTAATAGTGTCGTTCAACAAGCAGTAACCCAACAATCCACCCTTTTACGATAAAATTGGCACAGCATGATTATCGAAGCAGCGTTCCCCATGGCGAAGGGCAACGCACTAAGAGTATACTAATTTCTTGTTTTAATGAAATACTTTTCAATGTGTACTTAAAGCATACTTTTAGATTACGAATAGTATATAATACGTATACACTGATTGCACTCCTTAGTTGACAGACTAGGTAGAAGGGAATGCTAAATAGAAGGGCACCACTAGAATACGAAGTACACCAAGTGTGTATACTGAAAGTAACGTAACGACGCACTTTAAGTGTACTTTTCTGTTTCATAAAGCACTAAATTCACATACATTTACTTTTAGTTTTCGTATGGCTTTTTATTGAGGGCAGAGTTTTCGTTATGTCAATAGTGGAAGTGCTATCCTTAGGGGGAGGGCATGTGGGTTGAAACTGGATGCCGGGGAGGCATGGGGCGCAATTGGCATATTGTCAGGCGTAGTCTTGCGAAGACGAGTATTTCCAGTGTCTGTAATGGGGCCATGGAGTACAGTCCCATATGCTCATAGTTGTTTTCTCACGAAGAATAAAACCACTGGGCAAATCCAGGGCACCTGATTGAACTTTTTTCAAGCACGTCACAAATGCGCGCCTGACCGAAAACCCGATTAGCACACGTTTTAATGCGAATAGCATTCTTTGGATACTTCACGCACTTTTCGTCTATGTATCTATCTATCTATCTATCTATCTATCTGGCTATCTAACCTCTTACGCCGCGGGTCGATAAATAAATAAAAAAGACCGGCGCCGGCTGGGATTCGAACCGTTGACCCTTTGATCAGCAGGCAGACGCGCTAACCACAGAGCTATGAAGGCAATCATTCAACGCACTCTAAACGCTTGTTTATATCTTTACCATAGGACGCGCTTACAGCGCTGTCACAGCACGGTGTGCGCGCGTTCCATGCACGAGGGCTATTCCGCTCTCGTGAGGCTGAGCACGGCCGCTAGCTCACCCTCTCCCGCGCTCGGAGAGGGTGATGTAGCGGCCGTGCTCAGCCTCACGAGAGCGGAATGAGCCCTCGTGCATGGAACGCGCGCACCGGCAGCTGTGACAGCGCTGTAAAGCGCGTCCTATGGTAAAGATATAAACAACCGTTTAGAGTACCGTTGGTTGAGACTAGCTGAGACGCCAGAAAGTCTGGTCGGTACCATTTTGAGTGTTTGTGCGTATGGCGCGTGCTTTGCTCGCCTTCCTAAGTGACACAAACGCACGTGCTGGGCTGCGGAGATCGTGCGCAGGGCTGTGAAAGTGTCAACAAATTTAGAATCGCCTCAAGAGTGGGCTGGCGTATCTAGAGTGTGCCGGCCACCTGACGAACGCGCATAACTGCGCACCGTTTGATGCTATTCGCATTAACGTAGATAATCATTCCCAAAGGATGGGTTCTGCTGATTTTTTTTCATGTTTACGTGGTAGAGAAGGGAGGAGGAAGGGGGAGGGGGGATGGCTCGGCGGTTGGGTAAAGAACCGCAATTGTTTCACACGTACATGGATGCCGTCACGAGATGGAGATGACACCTCGGGATATTTGCTCCCTGGCTTATGGCCCTATCGGAATCGGCGTCATTATCTTCGCGTTGTCCTTCGACTCACGGTCTATTGTTTCAGGCCCGATGCTTTTAGCACTCCACCACTCAGAATTGGGTTGTTCTCGACGCCAAAACCCGGTTGTTCCCCGCTAAATATCATGAGCCATCGTGTCACCGCCGTCCTGGGTGGGTCGTAAGTAGCCATGGCACGTCACCATACGAAGGGCTCTATTTACTGTCACGAGGCGTCTCATCTCAGCAACAAGCGCGAAAAGGACAACCGACACGGTCGTCTCCGGCTTCCTAAAGAGCGGGACGTTCAAATAGGCCAATCAGGGTCATGAATTTGCTCTGTGGTTTTACTCCACATACTTCTACAGCATTCTCAGCCCGCCATAGAAGTAAAACCAAGATATCGGTGTCGTTAATCAAAGGTAACATACAATTCCACTGGCCGCGTAACATTTTCTTTGTTTTTCCTACTGCAAAGCTCTCACTCTCACTCTATCTTTGATCCTAGTCTTTACGAAAACCGTGAGGGTTAACGAAGCAAAAGACGTTCTCACTTGCCGCAGAAAGCCGACTTGGGAATCAAAACATGGCTCAGTTCGAAGCTGGGAGCATACACGATGGCACCCTACATGGAACGGCACTGTCCTAGCTCCTTTTCTGATGTCACCCCGCTCGCGAGAAATTGATAATGATGATGATGGTGATGATAATAATAATAGTAATAGTAGTAAGAGTAATGGTAATAAATTTATTTGTTAAGGAAGGGCATAATACTAATAATAATAATAATAATAATAATAATAATAATAAATAATATGTTATTATTAATATTATTATTATGGTTATTTTGTTATGTAGTAATTATGTAGTTATTGAAAATATGTGTATGTTTCTTTTAATCATATAGTCTTTCATTACAGTGTAGATACTGCATGATGAGCTTGACACTGTTTGTAGATGGTGGGGATGATTGTAATGATATGACCATGTGGGGTGCTGTCCCACAAGCCTTTACTGGCTTTGGAACAGACCCGTGCCTCGACTCGAAGGATTATCTGCACAAATAAATATATTAGGGGCGAAGCTCCTTAGGGGCTAGCCATGTCCGTATGTCCGTCTGCCGTCCGCCGTCCACCATAGGCCGGCGTCGGGTGCTCGAGCTTCTGCTCGTGAGATCACGTGCTCACGAGCACGTGAGCACATGATCACGTGCTCATGTAGGGCAAAAAAAAATTGAAAAAAAAAGATTAAAAAAAATTATGAACAAAGAAAAAGAAGAAAAAAAAAGAGTAGGGGTTCTGAGATGCCATCCCATCTGTCTGCTTAAAAAAGAAAAAGGAAGAAAACCACACATTCTCCTACTGCCATGAATGAAAAGGACCGATAAGCTCGGCATGCAGCGCCTCAGCGTCTACGTAGACAGCAAGCTGCTCCGGAGACCAGGGTGCGAGAAGCTGCTGCATAGCGTCAAAAACGCCAAGCGGACCCGGAGTTGAGAGCTCGGGAAGCGGCGGCAAAGCGTCAACGCCGACAGCAAGCAGCAATACCTATGACCAAAATCAGTATCATTAGCACCACCCGAGCTTCGCCTCAATCAACATCATTCACCACGTGGAGATGCGGTCATTTGATAGTTGGTGCGCACATTATGGTAGCAATGGTTTTGCAAGTTTTATTATGTGGAACTCCCTCGGGAAAGGGTACTCCTCTCACTCACTTCAGTCAGTCAGTCAGGCAGTCAGTCAGTCAGTCAGGCAGTCCAGTAAACATTTATTATTTGGCCAAAAAAAAAGGGAAAGAAGAAAGTGGAGCGGTATGATCCCCTTCGCGTATGTGGCGCCGTACGTTCGGAAGACTTGGGCAGGGACTTGCTGGGAGTTGAGGGGAAGATGGAACTTGCTATACGGCCCATGCCATGCTCTTGCAGTCCGTAGGAATAGGATTCGGTGTTGCTATTCTCGATCAGGTGTAGCGTGAAGTCCTTGGAGTTCGAAGTGAAATGCATTTGAAGAAGATGTAAGATTGATTTGATAGATGTTTGGGAGCGCGTAAGACGTATTTTGTACTCAAGACTCGCAACGCTTGGGTTGCTTTGCTCTCGCCGCAAGTTGCCCCCGGTGTTGAGGAAGACAGGGAGAACAAAAGGTTCCTTTCGCCTGCTTTCCCTTTTGTACATAACCATTTGCCAGTATTCGTTGTTTGTGTCATGGTCGAGTGGCACCGGCGGGGCGTCATCTCGTGTCGACTTGCTGTGGAGTATGCCTCCATAGAGGTTTCAAGCACCGTCGTCTGGACGAACGGCGCATTTCCTGTCGGTTTGTAAAACGATTGTTCGGTGGTAGATAGAGGTGAATGTCAAATCGTTCTCCAATGGCGCATTTGAATGCTTGTATTTGTAGATCTTGAGGTAGACCTGCCAGAGCGTTACGCACGAGCAGCGTGGTTCTGTTTAGTTGTTCTGTGGAGGGAAATAACCGTCTCCAGACTCGATGTTGCCAGCCTCAAAGCTCGGCGTTCCAATGAAATTTAGAGTGGTGATTTCGGGCTGCTTACTGGGCAGAGCTGGGGCAGCCATGGTGGCGTCCATGGTGGTGAGGTCAGCCTGGGTGGTATCCATGTCTTCTGTTAAGGGTACGGAAGCCGAAATGTTGTTCGGATCTAGCATTTCGAGCGAAGTTGAGCGGAGCGCAGGGAGGGCACGAGTTCTTCAGCGAACCATCTTCTTCTTCTCCTCACTTCAGTTCGCCTGCCTCCCGTCGTTTTAAACGCCATCTAGGGTCAGCGCGTCAAAACACTTGTATCCTTTAATAAAGCTGTAATATTTTAAGTTGAAAAGGGGACCAAGACTACATGATAAGAAAAGGTGTTTACCGTCCTGTGACCGAAACAGACGCCCGGAGACGTAAAGAAGCAGTCCAGCCAAGTCAAGGGTCAGCGAGCATCTTCTCTTCTTTTTTTCGGCCAACCCTAGGCGCGTGCCGTTCGCTCGTGTTTATTACATCATACGCTGTACCGGTTGGCGTGAGACCGGTAGCGCCATCTATTTTAATTCAAAGAATACAACAAAAGTTTTCAGAGAGGGCGCTAACTCTATCCAGCTGCCTTGACAGAGTCAGCGAAGACACCAAGACAAAATCTTACAAATCACCTAATAGAGGTGTTCTCGCTTCCCGGAGCAGTACCACTTCAAGATACCCACCCCCAGCAGAGTGCAGGCTGTTCTAGGGCAATATTAGCAGTGTGACGATCGTCAGAGTGTCACTGATACGCCCGCTGGCTCATATCTAGAGCGATACCGCCCGGGGATTAGACGATATTCCAGTAACCGTCCTCAAAACCCCGGGGAGAGGCTTCAGAGATCAACTTGCAGAAATATTCAATGATATTGTGTCTGGAATGGAAGACATTCCTCGCGAATGGAAGTCCGGAATAGTCGTTCTGGTTCCGAAAAGAGGCAGCGGCTCTCAGTACCTCAGGAACTATATGGAGCACCAACCGTGACAAGCACAATATGTAGGACTTTCGCCCACATCATGAAAGAGCGTATGACCACATGGGTGGAGGACGAGGGGCTACTTACGGAACTTCAAGGAGGATTTCGACGGGAGCGTCGACGAGCAGATACACTCTTTACTTTCACAGAATGTATCGACGTGGCCAGAAACGAAAACAGCAGCCTCATATGTTGCTTTCCAGGCAATGCAAAGGCACATGACAGCGTCCCTCATGCCTGGGTCATTTTCCAGCTAAAACAGCTAAACCTGTGCTCAGATTAGACCGCACTTATCTACCGTCTATACCATGGGAAGATGATTAGGGCACAGCTATAGGTGAGGTTAATTCTGAAGATGTGCTGGTGACGAAAAGGATTAGGCCAAAGATGGTTCGGCGACTGACCTACACCGATGGTGGGGGGGGGGGGAGCGGGTATTGCTCTTGAATGGAGGCCTTCCGTAACTGAGCTAATCTAATAACATTTTCAGAATTAAACCCCCCTTGATAAAGGCGTTTTTTACAGGTACCGCCTAGAGCCACTCTATATGGCAGCGTAGCTGCCAGAGTAGCGACACGACGCAAAATTATCTAGATGCACGACGTCAGAAGCGCCTATACTGATCTCCATTTTGGGCCTGGGAGGTTGCCATGGTAACCATACTGCTAGCGACACCGGGCGGCAACCTTTATCTAGTTGATATCTCCATTCGTTAATTGAAAAGTGGAAAAAGACCTAAAAGACGCTTTGCGTGGTGGCATGGCACGGGCCTCTGGAGGAGCGGTGCCTGTTTCTTCTGTGAAGTGAGACAATTTGCAGCCCGGGGACTGTCGGGCGACGAGAGCTGCTAAGTATCGTAGGTGCACGGACAAGGCGAGTGGTTTTCCGCGCCGCCGGGATGGCGGCCGCTTCGTGGGACGAACGTACCGTCCCTGTACTTTCGGACTTCGCTCCTGTCGTGGCCGTGGGACTTCGCTCCTGTCGTGGCGTAATCGGATTTTGTTCCAAATAGAACAAAATCCCATTACGCCGGCCACGGCAGGACGATTGCCTTGGGACATGAGTGCTGCTCGACTGCCACATAGTAAGCGAATATATGCTTAGCATCAGACTTCTTCAAGACCCAATCATTCATTCAAGATGAGATTATCTCACCGACTGGCGGTGAGCGACGTCGACGACGTATCACCCTCGTTTTGGGCGATGAACTGTCAACGGGGTTAAACCAAGAAGGACAGCACGGCGGTCTGCAGAGGATTGTTAATGCCATCAAAAGATGTGTTCTTGCCGACAGGCCAAGTGGTCGTCCGGAAGTTTACCGGCATGCAAAAAGTCAATATTTGTATCTGGTGTAGCACGCATACCCGTGTCAAAGGGGCCATGAAATGATTTTTTAACTTCTTCCTTAGCTTTAATCCTCAACTCAAAAGAAAACAGTGGAATCACGCGGTCGTGACATGCTAGGGCACCGGTGCGATGACCCAAAGTTTCCGCCGTGTTTTTAAGCACACCATAGAACTTGGCATTCGCAAGTGCACTCATGTGCACTCATTGGCCACGAACGCGAATTCAAATATTCGTCGACGAATTGATTGTTGACGAGCGCATACGTCCGAGTGACGCAGTTTTCGTCAAATGCATGAGCTGGGGTAGGCTAACGTCATTTCTGGCTTTTGTAGGCATTGCAAAGAGGATATTTAGAACCATACACAGATGATGATAACATCATAGCACACGGACATCTACGAGCACAAAACGGGTCCAGCTACAGAAAATAAAGGTTACACTCGTAAAAATAATCGTTTGTAACTTCTTGATTACAAAGACGAACACGCCTCTGAGCATATAAGTTTAATAGTATGTGTTGATGCAGTGTTATAGAGCAGGCCATTTCATATACGTCATTTAAACAAACGCCAGCTTGTCACTTGAAAAAAACAAAAAAAACACTGCGATTTAATGCAAGCTATTGCAACGAAAGCACGTTTATCAACGTCTTCAGAACTGTCAATTCTTAAGATCGTCGATTGGTACAAAAGGTTAAAGATCGCAGGCGCTTCCTCGCTTAAAGTTGCTGTGAATATTCGGTGACCCAGGGATGAAACAGCTTCCCCTAGGCCCTACACACGACGTATACCTTTCGTTTCGATTCTCAGAAATTCCAACATTCAAAGGAAGCTAGAAAATGCAAAAATGTTATCCTAAAAGCTATATCGTAAAATCGTTGATGACTACAAAACGAAAAGATGGCAAGAGCTTCCTCGCTAAAAGTTTCTGTGATTACGCGGTTACCTGGGGCAGAAACAATTTCCCCAAGGTTCAACATGCGACGCATACATTTTGCATCGATTGTCAGACATTCCAACGTTCAAACAAGGCTTAGGCGTATGCGAAATTTGCATGCAAAAGTCTTATCGATCCTTGACCACATTCGGGAATCCGAGCCCCGCTACGACGATTTGATTGATGCTGTCACACAGGTGCTAATATCCAGAGCGATCTTGCACAGAAAAGGTATAAAGCCTCATTATTTCAGATCTTCACGTTATACGCGTGTGTCCGAGAGCACGAAGAAGTCCGAAATCGTCGGCAAGAAGCGGCACATTACGACTACCGCGCACCGAACAAACTCGTATCCACCAGCTCTGGGCGCTGCCATCTTACCGGTGACATCACGGCTCTTGCGAAGCCACATGACAAGTAGTCACGCGGTTGCTCAGGAAACCGAGCCAGCTCAGCTCGTTGCTATGGCACCGCGTGTGACCAATCACGGTGAGAGGCGGCACAGGGAAAAGCGTGGCGCTACTCTGGCAGCTACGCTGCCATATAGAGTGGCTCTAGTACCGCCAACCTTCGTTAAACGCACAAGACACGTGCCACGAGCAGCTTGACCGCCGTTTTCGTTTTTTAGTGTGAGTATGTTTATAGAGAATGAACCATGGCCTCCTCTATAGACGCTTTGCACACGCGCCAGGTTGAGCCGCCATAGCCGACCTTCTCTTGTCTTACCGAGATGCCGAGCCACTGAAGCGGGCGTTGACGAGCGTCCACAAAGCTCAATGCTGGGGAGAAGGACACAGTAGCACTTAAAGTGGCACTAACCTGTCCTGCTGTGGCAATGATGAGGTGAAGCGAACGGAATAAGAGGAAACAAAAACTGAAGGTCGGTTATGGCGGCGCCCATGCACAGCTGCTGCAAAGCGTCTATACTCACAAAGCGTGGCAGTTCTCCGACGAGTCATAGAGTGCCCGGTCGCAGATATGAAGCGCGAGGAGATGGTAGCGGAGAAGAGTGGTAAGCTGGGCGAGGTGGTAAACGTTGAACATGGTTAAAACGAGCACAAAGAGACGAGGACAAACAAGGAAGGAACACAGAACACAGACAAGCGCGCACTCACAACTCTAGTATATTAAGTAAAGAAAAGAAAGACGAAGCAAAATATTTTACAGGGGACAACGGCACCAGGGGGTAAACAGTTCAGTCGCAGTCAAATGTTCGTTCAGGTTCAGGTTCAGGTTCAGAAAGCGTTTATTGGCCTTAGGGAAGGAAGGGAGGGGATCGGACCGGTAGCTTACGAGCTTGGATCAAGGCCGGGGAAGGGGGTTTTGGGGACTTATAGATAGATATGCTGTCAGCCCCGCCTTGTGGATAAAATCCAAAAGAGAGGTCATGACAGCTCGACGTTTGTCGGGAGGACCCTCAGGATGAGTCCATTCCTCTAGGCTGGTGACGTCTGGTGGTGTGTGCTTCCGTCTGATCTCTTCCAACTCTGGGCAAGCCCAAAGTAGGTGATACTGGTCGACAGGAGTGACGGGGTCGTTACAGAAATCGCAGTGGGAGGCTGTGGGTCGCGTAGACCAGCGTGCCATGCGCGCCGGTGTGCATGCTGTGTTTGTTACGATCCTCCGGAGCAGCACCGTGTTTCCCCTGCCCAGCCCGCTCGGGAGCGGATCTACACAGGGAGTCAAGGCCGCCCTCAGGGTCTGTCTCGAGGTTTGTCTGGCTAGTTCCTTCGCCTCCTCGGGATCGTAGTCTGGCTCATCGCAGTCTTCACCGAGCTCCGGTGCGAGCGAGTACCTGTGATCTTGTAAGTGATGTTGCACACTCTTCGGCTCGCGGGGGATATCCAGCTGCGCGCGAGCCTTAGAGTGAGCTTGTTCATTGCCCTGTATGTCCGCGTGGGCGGGTATCCAGGACACTTTGATGATTGTGCCGTCAACAAGTAGATGAGAGGCCATCCGCCGGATCGCCTTAACCTCTTGTTTGGTGATTGACGGTTGCGGCATTCCGTGAGGGCTGCCATGGCAACTTCTTTTTCGCTTAAAGCTACCGACGGCTGACTAACGAAGCGATCGGCCAGGCTCAAGATGGTGAACGCCTCGAGCACCTCGCGCGTTTGTTTTTCTTTAAAGCGGCCAATGATTGATGTTTTTTTCTAACGATGGTGTACACGTACAAGCCGGTTCAGACACTTGCGTTTGAGTGCGTTTGACTGCGTTGCGGCGAGAACCGAAAGCGAGTCACCGGCACATCTGTGCTTCGTGTGAAGCGTTATTCCAATTCAAGGAATCTTACTGGCACGCGATATAAGAAGCAGGGATGTCCTGGTGTCTCGCTGCCGCAACGCAGTCAAACGCAGTCAAACGCAACTGTGTGAACCGGGCTTTACAGTGCACCGAAAGGTGACCTCCTACAGTGGATGTTAAAGAAAGTTTGTGCTCTCGTAGACGGTCATTCAGACACCGTCCCGTCTGTCCCACATAGCATCTTCCACATGAAAGAGAATGCTATATACAACGCCCGAGGAACAGGTAACAAAAGGCCGCGCATGTTTTTTGTGGCACGTGTTTTTTGATAATTTTTCTGCTTTTTCACGAACCTTAGAACAAATTTGTCGCATTTTTTAGGGGCTGATAGTACTACGGGCACACCATACCTACTTGCCACTTGTTTCAGATTATGTGATATTTTGTGTAGGTATGATGATGATTAGGGTTTAGTGGCGCATTGACAACGGAGGTCATATTGCGCCAATTCAATGTTGTTTAGCTTGCACTAAACAAAACGGTTTAAAATAACAGTATAAAAATTACAACTCGTGTAGGTAGCCAGTTTTCTTTAGGTAGTCGAGAACACGGTGAAACGGCACTAAGGGCCGTAACTAAGTAAAAACATTGGATGAAAGGGGAGATAACCTCTAAAAAGTTCAGGGAAGCTAGACCGGCGCAATCGATGGTGAAATAGGCAATGCCATAAAATGTGTAATACTGTAAGTCCTATCCCACAATGGGCACAAATCTTCACATATTCATCACGAAGAAGGTGCAAGTGCGTCAAGCGTGTGTGGCCAATTCGTAGGCGTAGGCCAAACGAGCTCTCCCACAGGACCAAAATGGGCTTGATGACATGAAGCTTATTGTCATACTCTCTGTCCCACTCCAACTGCCGTGACCTCAAGAGTGATTTCCGCAAAAACGGTTGCAAATCTTGATGAGGTGATCCACAAGTTGCTACTAAATCCTTAGCAGATGCAGCCAATTTATCGGCTTTCTCATTCCCTGGAATCTCGACATGACTCGGTACCCAACAAAATTTTATGTCATGTCCGAGTTGGAAGGCTTCATATAATTTACCTCGTACCTGTAGAGTATTTTTTTGTAGGTATGGCAAAACCACCACTCGGTTTTTGTCAACGGGGCGCCTAGTTTTTTCACCACCTTTTACATTCTTTACCAGCGTTCCTATCACTTCAATTAAGACCTGATTCGGGAACCCTGAAAGATTTTAGTCTATCGATTTGGCCCAAGAAACTCCGGTGAATGGCATGGAAACACGACTTTTTTAGGGCTGAAGGGAGGCAAGAGATAGCATTGCCTCTCTTCACTACCTTGGAGTGTGAGGATGTGTAGTGAAGAATACCTTTTTTGGAACGTGGTGAGAATGACCAGCACAAGTGATCGGCGTGCAATGCGAGCAAAAGTTCTAAGAATTGTAACGCCCCTTCCTTAGGCTTCTCAAAAGTAAAGGTGAGCCCAAAACCGCACGTATGAAAAATGTCCATAATCGTAGTAACCAAGTCTTGATCCGCAGTCTTTTTGTACAGTAAAAGAAAATCATCTACATATCTGAACACGTTGGTAACAGGTGTGGACTTAATAGCTAAGGCAATAGCACGGTCAATTCTAGCAAGAAAAATATCACTTAAGACTGGCGCGACACAAGACCCAAAACACACCCCCAATTTTTGTAAAAATACCCTGTTTTGCCATCCTGTTACCTGTGTCCACACCTGTTATCAACGTGTTCAGATATGTAGATGATTTTCTTTTTATTGTACAAAAAAGACTGCGGATCAAGATTTGGTTACTACGATTATGGAAATTTTTATACGTGCGGTTTTAGAGCACACCTTACTTTTGAGAAGCCTAAGGAAGGGGCGTTACAATTCTTAGACCTTTTGCTCTCATTGCACGCCGATCACTTGTGCTGGTCATTCTCACCACGTTCCAAAAAAGGTATTCTTCACTACACATCCTCACACTCCAAGGTAGTGAAGAGAGGCATTGCTATCTCTTGCCTCACTTCAGCCCTAAAAAAGTCGTGTTCCCATGCCATTCACCGGAGTTTCTTGGGCCAAATCGATAGACTAAAAGCTTCAGGGTTCCCGAATCAGGTCTTAATTGAAGTGATAGGAACGCTGGTAAAGAATGTAAAAGGTGGTGAAAAAACTAGGCGCCCCGTTGACAAAAACCGGGTGGTGGTTTTGCCATACCTACACAAAATATCACATAATCTGAAACAAGTGGCAAGTAGGTATGGTGTGCCCGTAGTACTATCAGCCCCTAAAAAATGCGACAAATTTGTTCTAAGGTTCGTGAAAAAGCAGAAAAATTATCAAAAAAACACGTGCCACAAAAAACATGCGCGGCCTTTTGTTACCTGTTCCTCGGGCGTTGTATATAGCATTCCTCTTTCATGTGGAAGATGCTATGTGGGACAGACGGGACGGTGTCTGAATTACCGTCTACGAGAGCACAAACTTTCTTTAACATCCACTGTAGGAGGTCACCTTTCGGTGCACTGTAAGACTTGTACGTGCACACCATCATTAGAAAAAAACATCGATCATTGGCCGCTTTAAAGAAAAATAAACGCGCGAGGTGCTCGAGGCGTTCACCATCTTGAGCCTGGCCGATCACTGCGTTAGTCAGCCGTCGGTAGCTTTAAGCGAAAAAGAAGTTGCCTTCTTGCGAACATTTGACTGCGACTGAACTGTTTACCCCCTGGTGCCGTTGTCTCCTGTAAAATATTGTGCTTCATCTTTCTTTTCTTTACTTAATATACTAGAGTTGTGAGTGCGCGCTTGTCTGTGTTCTGTGTTCCTTCCCTGTTTGTCCTCGTCTCTTTGTGCGCGTTTTAACCATGGTAGCGGAGAGAATTTCTCGGGGAAGCTGGAATTCAGTGCACAGTTTTTGCAGCGGTGAGGACACGAAACGTGGTTTCCAAACACGAGGAGAAAAGAAGCGGTAGCGCGAGGAACGCGAGAAGCACGAGCGGACATTTCAACGCTCGGGATAAGTGTGTTTCGGCGGTCTCGCCGCAGCGGGCGCCCGTTACCTGACTCTGCCCCCCCCCCCCCCCTCATTCTTTTTCTGCCCGCTCTATAGACGCTTTGCACACGCGCCAGATTGAGCCGCCATAGCCGACCTTCTCCTGTTTTGCCGAAATGACGAGCCACTGAAGCGGGCGTTAATGGGCCTCCACAGGGGCCTATGCTGGGGAGGAGGACACAGTAGCACCTAAAGTCGCAATAATCTGTCCTGCTGTGGCAATAGTGACGTGAAGCGAACGTAATAAGAGGAAACAAAAACTGAAGGTCGCTTATGGCGGCGCCCATGCACAGCTGCTGCAAAGCGTCTATATTTTCACTTTCGGCGGCCGCGTCTCGTGGTGATCTGCCAGGCTTTGTCGCTATAGAGGAGGCTATTCCTGAACTTAGTCTGCCTCAACTGGCGACTTGTTTCTCAGCTGTAGATGAGCAAGTTAGCCAGTGCGGTAGTACCGCTAGCCTGGGGTCTTTAACGTGCATCACGCAGCAGTGATACACGACCGCAGACCGGTACGATTCTCATCCAGATAGAAACGGACAGAGGTGGGGATTGAACCCAGGATCCTTGGGTTCTGCAGCGCGAGCTTTCAGTACACGTGCTTCGCTGTCATTCGCGTCCAGGGGCCACTCATTTTAGTGCTGCGCCACCATTTGATTCCAATGGCAAGAAAAATGAAAACACATCAACGGGCTTTAGGCAGAAAGGTTAAAAACTTTACGCAAGTGCGACTGCCAGCCCGCCATCCAAAGTACTAAAATAAAAAGAAAGAAAAAATGAAGAAGGAAATATTATACATGCACACGTGGCACTATATACCAGAGACTCCTGAATTCGCAGCGAGATCTCTGGGTATCGCCGAATCTAGCGGTATTTTTTGACAACCCAAAGTGATGATAATTCATTGTTTTCTCCTGGTGCAAGCTTATGTAATGCCAAGCTTCTAGGGACAATGCAAATTAAAACAGAACCGCCAATGTAGCGCATGCATAACCCATAGTGAGGAAAACAGAAGAGACTTTAGCGAGCTTCTCACAGTGACTGAGTTTCAAGCATATTTAAGACTCTGTATATACATACGTGCATACACATACAAGCACGGGTTATTTGTCTGGGAAAGAAAATACGAAGAAAAAATTTGGTATCCGAGCCAAAACCAAAAACGGAAGTACAGCGCGTCCTCTGCGCCTCACGACACGCGCTGAATTAGAAGATTTATTTTACTCTGAGCACCGGATATTTTGTTGGCTGATTCATTGCACTTAGTGGCGGTATAGACCTATTAGACCTTTTGCTAAATTACCCAAGCATCAAGGAGAATGATGGGAATCGATGGACACGCGCCACGCGCGCTCGCCTTCCCCGTATGAAAGATTCGAAGTAAAACACCAAAATAAAGCGTTGACAAGCGCGCGTGCAAATGCCATTTGTTTTAGACATTTGCTTCGGAAAAGCTACTACTGCTAACGCCAGCACGTGCAGCGCGTGTACTACGCTCGGAGCATGCTCCCTGGCGCTTGGGAATTTAGGTCCATCGATTCCCATCATTCTCCTTGATGCTTGGGTAATTTAGCAAAAGGTCTATTGCTGTCTTACCCAAGCATCAAGGAGAATGCAGGGATTGGTGTTCCACGCGCCACACGCGCACGCCTTCCCCAGTGTAAAAGATTCGAAGTAAATAACCAAAATAAAAGCGTTGACGAACGCGCGTGCGAATACAATTTGTTTTAGGTTTTTGCTTTAGAAAATTTCCTACTGCTGAGGCCAGCACGTGCGGCGCGTGGAACACCAATCCCTGCATTCTCCTTGATGCTTGGGTAATATAGCAATAGGTCCATTACGTTATGGTATTTGACGTACTGCCGTTCTATACTTCGTTTCAGCTTGTGTCCAGACGCAGCCGATGCTACAAGCGCGAGCGTGTGGCCCTGGAACAGTGCTTGCATTGCACGAGGGCGCGTGCTTGGCAGGGACGCTGAAAGCCCGGAGCTCGCGCTTGTACCATCGCCTGCGTCTGGACCCAAGCTGAAACGAAGTATAGACCACACTAAAAAAAATTGCAGTCTTTTCTCGCTACCGAAAATGAAGCGGAGTTACCCTTCGACTAATGTGGTTTTAATAATGCCTATTTCCAGGCTAAAATATTGGCACAATTGTTACGGAAATCGGGTATGAGGGTTCGTATTGGATTCCTATTGGGTGAATTAATGAGAAGTAGTGTACATGGTGTCTATGTGGGCGTTTGGCACGCATGGAAAAGCTTTTTGTAAATGTAATATTTAGAACCTGTTTTTGTTTTTATTATGCACTCTCGCATGATACTTATACGTATTTTTTAGACTCCTGTCACTCTTTTTCAGTGGCGATGGTCGATATGTCCAGCATAAGAAAAATTCATAATCACATTGGTCACCACATGAACATGTTTTCTTCTCACTTAACTATTATATTTTAACATATGCTGATACAAGAAGCTTCTACATTATACTTCACTCTCACCCTACGATGGGCTAAAGGCAGAAGCCACAGACCGCCAGATCCAGTCACGAGCCACTTAAACAATTGTGTGGTATTTCGCTTCGATGCACGTATCGGTGCCCGTATCTCGGATCACTGACGGGACTGGGCGGACCGTGCATTGGATCGAATAGCACTGAGTGACTAAACAATTTTACATTGCAAAGAAGCCACGACGTAAAGGCTCTTTGCGATGTCGAAGCTATAAAAATGACGCCGCGCTTTTGGATTCGGAGCATTATTCGTCCAAACCTAATCAATGCTAAGCGTGTCATAGTTTAGCGTGTAAGGTGATTGGACCTGGCGGCCCGTGGCTTTGGCCTTTAGTCCATCGTACGATGAGACCAAGTATAAAAGTTTGGATAAGAGGCATTAAAACATCTGCTATTAGCTGTATATAATCAGGCTAGATCAATTGTGCATGGAAAGAATAAGAATTTTATTAAAAGGCTTAAAGAACGTCTTGGCATTGCCGATTCGATGTTCAGAGTCGCTATTTATCTTTAAAAAATGTTTCAAACTGGTTCACGTGTTCTACGAAACCACACAATTAGTCAAGTGCACCATTTTCCCTCGATTCCTTTAAGAGTCTCTCAACATCATTGGTCTTAATGTAGTGTACTTTAAGGTGACCTCGTGTTTCACTTGTGGCCACAATAACTCCGTGAGATTCAGCTCACATTCGTACGGTGGAAACCTCGGCACCCAGTGGCCGGTGTCCTCACTCATGACATCTACCTTAGGTTGCAAGTACAGATCATTGACCGCTGCAACAATGCCGAGCAGGTCCTCCTCCTTCATTGCGGCATTGTCGCACTACAGCCTTTGCCGGAAATGAGCTAAGAAGGAAATGCTAATGGAAGAAAGCCACCGCTGAATATTAGTCTTCCATGTTGCGGTTATACCATGACATTTAGAGCCTTGGTTGTGGCATGGTGCTTACACCATTGTTGATAACAGTTTCGCCGTTGGTCTCAGTTCGGCCCAGCAGATGAGTTGGCAAAATCACGCTTCAAATTTGTTTAAGTTCGTCTCCTCGTTTTGTGTCTGTTTTTTTTTTTAATCTACAGAAGACACTAAGGAAGCCTGCAGCAAACAATGTCATCTTCTGCATAAGCGACTGTTACTCTTTGTCCCTGAGCCCGGAACTCAACTCGCACATGACTGCTAGGCTTGCAGACATACATTGCTGTCGGTGGATACTTTTACAGTTTTAATGCCGGCGCTCACTCAAGTTTTACGTTCGACATATATCGTGCTGATCTTAGTTTAGTGTTTCCTAGGCGTCTGATATCCTTTCGTCACTACTGGAGGATGATCTCACTTTCCATTAGAAAATAGTGGAGGTTCCGTCTCAGCTTCTCGAAGCCTGAATTACATCAGAAAACAATACAGAGCTTTGCAGGCTTAGAACTCGGCGGCAGTTCGACACTTTTTCTCAAATCAGTGGCGCTCTTCTTCAGTGTTGTGATCTCTTCGCAAGAAAAACTTGTGGTTGTGAACCACAACTGTGTGATGCACGTTAAATGCCCAGACCGAGTAGTCGTACTACACTAGCAAAATTTCTCATCTACGGCGTGTAACCATGTTGCCAAAAACTGGCAGACTAAACTCTCGCTCCCTAAACATCAAATGACAAGATTTATAACTGAATTTTTTTTCCGAGGGAATATGCACTGACAGGTACTCACGGCCCTCTGAATAACAGCGTCATAGGTTGCCTTCATTTACCACGCTGAAGCTTCACTGACCGAGTGTTTATAGCTTTGTTCCCACGTTCTAGAACATTTTGTTTTCGTAGATGGAACTAAAATTTACACCTTTAGCACAGGCACAGAAGTTAGCAGCCTCATATTTCTTTTTAATCTCGCGGTACCGCCTGCGCATCCAAGAATTATCGTTTGAAACCTGCTTTAGCCTTAGGAGAACCACTAGATTGTTTCTCTCTGGCTGCACATAATATTTCCCTTCGCATCGCGTTTACATTTCTTAGTTCATTAGATTAGTATCACTTGTATTACAAATACTTTGATTCATGTTGCCGAAAATAACAAGCTTCGACAAGCTTAAAAATGCTGACTTTTGTGACAACTTCTTTACTAGGACAACCTTGCTGATCACATTTGCGGCAGCCTGGTGCCCCTAAGCACACACGGAGATGCCGTTTTTTTTTAAATATGTCTTTTGTGAACACACTTTACAAAAAGCCTTCGGGCGGTTCTAATATCAATTTTATAACAATCACCTACAATGGGAAATTCGCATGGTGATCGATATACTCGGCCTTAATTTAATAAACCCTTCACATGGCCAGCCTAACTGTACTAAATACGCATATTTCTTTGCCATCAGCCAACATCAGCCGCGCTCATGGGCGCTAGCTCTTTCTAAGTTTTATCCTTTTTGGTGCAAGCCTTCATAGTTAGGGAGACAACAAGTCACGTGCGCGCCCCGGTCGGCCTCCTGTTGAATCCGCCGATTTCGGCGGGAGCGGATTTATTAGCGATCCTTTGCAGATCTGGAGGCTGCGTCACCAAAAACGACATCTTTTATAGTAATCCGTTAATTCGGTTTGATCCAGATTGCCCGTGGGAGACGTGCGTTGCCGAAAAGTCAACCTGAGATCGCACGGAAACGGGCCGCTCGAAATTGCGAGATGACTTAGTCTGTAAATTGATTTCGAAAATTCAAGCAGCTATCAATCCCGCTTGTCGAAGTGAATGTGATGCAATCAGTCCCTGAGCCACGATGACGACTCCCCGGGAACGTTTGGTTGCATTTAGAAGGCGCAAGGAGGCATCGAGGCCTCCAAGCCTCCGCCACAAAGCGGTGCGATTCTCCGCTAAATTTAGCGGTAATATTTCCCTGATAAATTTTGCCGGAACATTTCTGCTTAATTTAGCTGGAAATGTAGCGAAAATTTACCACTAAATGGGAGGAGAGCAGTAGAGGAGGAGGGGAGGGTACGGAGAAGGAGGAGGAGCCCACCACTCCCCTCCGTACACTCCCTCCTCCTCAAGAGCTGTGCTCTAATTCGGCATTACAGAGAATTTTAAACGTCTTTCACTTTTTTAATAGGAAAATCGACCGTGCATCGTTACGATTTATGGATTTCTAGGATGCTTAGACCTCGCAGAGTGAGTTGTCGCCATATTTAGGTGATCTCAGAAACATCCTCAAAGCACATTGAACCAGTGTTGGGTAAAGTACATCTGAAAGGTACTTCAAGTAATGTACGAGTAAACGAGACGTAATGTACTTTAAGTACACTGGGTACACTCGGGTGCAACGTACTTGAAGTACTGTAAATACAGTGTAGTTTCAAAGTAAAGTACAAGTATTTCAACACAATCTTTTATGATGCGCTTTAATTCCCCTATACAGTGATTTTTCAACAGGTATGCATTGCGCAGGGGTAATCAGGGGCGCATGACCTATTTTATAAAAACAGCGGTGAATATTTGATGAAGTCAAGTGGCCAGAGAGTAGTTATTTTCAGGAATGGAACCAAATTCAGAAGATTCCTTCTCGAATTTGGCGCCACTTCCATTAGATTGTTGCACTCAAGGTTGATTAAATGTACTAGGATAGAGCATGACGTCAGCCCCGTAGCTTCCGCAAGCAATCCTTTTATAAAGGAGTGTCCTCTCTATAATGAAAACAAACAAACAATGAGTGTGCAAGCGAGCAGGTGATAATTAATCGATAATGTGACACCTGAGATTGGAGTACGAAAAAATTAAGGAACTTTCAAATAGAAGGAAAAAAACAAAAGAGAATATCTCAAAACATTGTAACATTCTCCTTTGTTGTCTTTACCTTCGACATGAAAATTTAAGTTTTCCGCACCACAGTCTCAGGTGCTACATTATGATTAATTTGCTCTCCTAATAGTTTGAACCTCTCGCTTGCGCTGACCGACCGAGAAGTAGCGTGAGTTCAAAAAGCTACGGGAAAGCCGCCCCCAGGACAAATGGAGCGATGCGTCGTCAGACCACGTTTCTGGCAAAAGTAGAATATCCCTCCCAGTGTTTCTTCGGCATTGACAGAGCATCATTTCATGATACCAATTTGACAAAACCAAATTTGGCGAATGTACTTTGAAGTCGGGAATTGTACTTTCCTCGGAAAGTACCAGAAAAAATAC
The DNA here is from genome assembly GCA_037355805.1 of Ixodes ricinus. Lineage (NCBI taxonomy): Eukaryota > Metazoa > Arthropoda > Arachnida > Ixodida > Ixodidae > Ixodes > Ixodes ricinus. Next base: position 103,974 of record JAZHYW010010954.1, on the reverse strand, counting down.
TTTAAGTAAAGTACAAGTACATACTCAGATAATGTACTTCAAGTAAATTACAAGTTTCCTAAACCTACTTGAAGTAGTACTTTAAGTACAATGTACTTCAAGTACTTCCCAACACTGCATTTAACATTATAACTACTTTTCATTAAATATAATTTGCCAGAAGTAATATAATCACACATGAAACTAATTACAGTAGAAACATGTAATCGTTTTATCGGAAGTATGACATGCTCAAGTCAAACTCAAGATGTATGTGCTTCTTCGGTGACAAGAGTGCTTTAAAAACGGCAAAGCCTCTTGGTGAAATGCTGCGCAAAGAAAGAAAGTGTGAGAAAAAAGCCTGCTTGTAAACGAAGTGAAACTTTATTATTATAAGGTATGTTAGTTTCAGAAATAAGCACAACGTTTTTTTTTTTCGTTTGGTTCAATTTACAGGTGCAGCCATTCTCAAAACACGAACTGAAGTACGTTTCTATGTAATTTAGTCAAGTCCGCTTCACTTTTTTTTGCACAGGTCCAGGCTTGTGCACGTAAATCGAAGGAGCCCAGTGTCTCCGAACACTCCAGAATGGAAGACTTGTCTACGAGTCGTCGCTTCCACCGACGAGATCCAGATTGATCCTATTTCAGTCCGTATCGCTTCGTGGCAAGGAATCATTAAACATTTAATTCTGTTTCATTGCGCGTTGTGGTAGGGAGGGTGCGTAGGCAGCTGTCAACGAAACTACGCCGCACAGAGTAACGCATGTCACCCAAACCCGACTTAAGGTTTACCGGGCCGCCAGAATAAAAGAGAATGCGCCTTCGCTGCCAGCAATCTCAACGTTTTTGGTGCGGTATACTTTCTAATTGAAAGCCGGCATTTGTCACTGCTCCTTTAATCTCATCTTCGCTGACGTTCGCGATATTAAACCGGCCTTTTCCGTAAAGAAACTCTTCACACTACCCATACCGCCCAGAAGAAACAAGCCGCCGGGTTTGACGAGTGATCCGACGTTGTTAACCACACTTCGGAAGGATTCGTGGTCCGCCGTGGCAACTTCCAGGCAGTTCCAGGAAAGAACGACGTCGAAGGTTTCTCTGTGTTCTTCGGGGAGCACTCCAGGTTCCAGGACATTGCAGGGAACCACCTTCCGGATGGAGGAACGCGTGCGCTCTATTATGTCTCGACGCCCCTTCTTGACGTCGCTGTAAAGCAGAACAAGAAAGTGGCCATGAACCTGTATGTTGTTGCGATGCCTGACATTGGGCACTGATGCTCACGGACATATTGAAAATATCCGGGCTCAGGTAATTTCTTAAATATTAGTAAGTAATACTGCTTTCTTTGTTTTGACACCTTGAGGTTAATAAGCCTCTATCGGCGTCTGATTTCTCCGCTGTAGATGAGACATTTAGCCAATAAAGTACCACGGCTAACCTAAGGCATTTCGCGTGCATCACGCAGTTGTGATAAACTACCGCACGCCGGTGCGATGCTCATTCATATCAAAACGAGAAGGGGCGGAAATTAACGGGATTTCTCAAAGGTTTCTGTAGTTCCTTGAGCCTGAATATTGTCACTAGACGTCTCCGCGAGTTTCCTAGATATCTTGCTTGGGCACATATGGTCGCCTCCTTTAAGGAAAAAATACGATTATACTGCAGGAACGAACGTATTTAACTATAGCTGGGAAACTCCCAAAAAGTGATTCAAACTTGGCCTACACCGTCGTCATATTTAACACATATTAAAATTTTCTTCGAAGAAAGTAAATTAAGACATATGTATGGCTTAATAAGCATTAGTATTGGGAATTTAGCAACCAGTGTTTTCTCGGTGGCGAAGAGAACTACAGAGCTGATGGTTTCATATTTCTTCTGATAAGTTAGTTTCAGGAAACTCCTATGTATTACGCTCGCGGACGAAACGCTCGTACGTAGAAAGAATATTTTACCTCGTACAATTAAGGCGCTCTAAGACCCCATGTCAAACGTTCGCACAAAGTGAAAACAAATTACTTTTTGAGAAATTCATTAAAAAGACTACAACAGGTTTATACTCCAAATTCCTAAACACTGTTCATACACAACTGATGGTATCGGCAATGTATGAGACACGCGACCGCTTTTACATTCACCCCGCATGTTCACTGCAACAGCGAAGAGTCGAGTAATTCAGTTATTGGACAGAAAAGGAATATGGCTGTTTTTGCAAGGTGGTGCCACCAATGTTCTTCCCAACCCCGCACCGGAGTTAGCCAATATCTGGAGCACGAAAGCGCGCTCCGGATATTGTCAGCGTTGGAAGCCATCTGTCACCTCACGAATTGGCCACAACTCGATTATTCGTCGATAGATGTAGTTTTACCAAGTCTAAGCGATTCGGTCACCCGTGATCACGTTTCATCTGTGAGCCACAATCAACCTTCTGGACAAACCTGGTCGGTTTAGTATTGAGTTAAAAAGAAATTTGACGGTGAGAAAAAAATAAAGTGACCTTAATACTTTAATCTGATTGACGCAAAATGCGTAATATGTTCAGAGTCAAGCTGTTTGAATCTGTTTGAAACTATTTCGCACGTTTTACAACTTTCATTTTTAGCCATTTTTTTGTTAGATATATCGACACAAAGATGCGGCGCTCTATTCTTCAGTCGGCTTTGTCCGAAGTATTATGGTAAGATAAAATGTTTACGACAGACCAATCACGAGCCAAACAAGCTGCTCTTGAAGGCAGCCACGGCGTTTGGTGCTATACTACGGTAAGTGGCGTGATCTTTTACGTCCATCCGTTACTATGGGCCACGTTGTCACGTTATTTGTGCAACCGTGACCACGTGACGTCCTGTGATAGTGCAAAATTACGTCACGTGATCAGTTTAAATGACACTATACCATGCGACATAATGAATTCATGTCACGTGGCGTCACGTAAATATAGTCTATGTGATATCATACATAGCCTATAAGGAATACTTGCTCATGTAGCCCCTGGTATACTTACGTGATAACGTGACCCCACCTAACACCTGCCTATGCTGGAATAAAATCTTGTCTTGCGGAAACAAACAGCTGTGGCCACACTCATCATATTTGCTCAATTGGTCAGGTGAAGAGTATAAGACAACAGAGCCTCAGGTTCGTAGTGCGATTCCTGGAGAGGCACAAAGTATTTTTCTTAAGAAGCCTGGTGAAACCACAATGGGAGACCATGGTTTCTTTAGGTTTTATATTGTTAGACATGGGAAATAACCCTAGAATGTTTTCTCCGTTAATAAATGCTCATCAAGAGTTTCTTTTTTTAGATTTCACTGCGGACGTAATTCTGGCTCCATACCCTCATGTGCTCGTTCTTGTGTTCCATTAATCAACGTGAAGTAAGAAATATTGATACCCCCAAAATATTTCATTTTTTTTTTTCAATTTTTCTGATGTGTGTACCTATAGCCTTCTAAGGCAGCAACTTGCTCGGCACGGTATGTCCAATCGATGGCATCCTCGCTTTTGTTCAGCCACATCTCCAGTTCCTTCCTGTTGTCTTCCACCAAGTCACTGAGCATGATGTCACTGAATCGAGTAGAGGACAAGAAAGAATACCAGACTAGCGGGCCGACGCCCACCTCCAGGAGAGTCTTGCCCTGAGCCAAATCTGTGGAAGGCACATTCAGAGTCACTTTTTGGTCCAGCTTAGCTCTGAACACACACCGATTTAATATTTCTCAGGAATTGTTTGAAAATGCTCCCCAAGTTCTTGTATCCTCTATTTTGCGGTTATGATTCCTGAATCTTGATACGAATTCTATTCCTCGGGGCAAACACTGGACACTTCGCGCAATTCAAATTCACTTACTGAAACAGATTTTCGCTCCTATCGCGTTGCAGGGAGCTATCGCTGACGCGACACGGGGAACACTGGTGACTCTGAAGAATCTGCGTTTGAACGGAGCGTGAACTATCACAGATAGATTATGTTGTTTCCGTCTGGTGTATTTCAGCTTTAAGTAAGCGAACTAGCGAAAACATTTTAATTACTCGTCTTTTTTAAAACGCAGCTCTTAATCGCCCGTTTCCGCCTTGAGCGGCGTCGCCGTCGGCGTCGGCGTAACCGCGCGGTGCATTATGAAAAACGTCCCATAATGCACCGCGCCGAAACGTCGCGCGAAATCTCGGCACGGTGCCGAAACGTCGCGTGACTTCACTGAAACGTCACGTGATGTTTTCGGCACCGCGCCGAAACTTCGGGTGATGACGCTTTTTTCGCGCGGGAAACAAGGAGGAGGAGAGGGTACGGGTGAGGAGAAGGGGCACACCCTCCCCTCAGTACGCTTCTCTCCTCCTCCCCAAAACCTGCGCTCTAAATTGGCGTTACAGGGAGTTGTATTTCTATTTAATTTATAGAATTAACGCTCGACCGCGATGCGGTCTAACCCTGTTATAAAGTATTGACCTGAAAAAAAAAAGTCAGTAGGTTCCGGGACGAGAAGTATATCACCCTTGCGCATGGCTTGGATCGGAGTCTAAGCCTGTAAAGTTTGATATATGAGGTATCCCTCCGCCCTCTGCTGGTGGCGATAACGGCACCGTTTTCACCCTAAATTTCGGTTTGACACCGTGTACATGGGCGACATTTCTCGTCAATTAGCGTGCACTACAATATTTTGATCTAACTTCCACGGTATTGAGCTCCAGCGTCCATTCCCCATATACATTATGGTGCTCGAAGTTGAAAATGAAGAAAGAGGTAACATTTAACAGGTGAACATTCTTATGTGTATAATAAATATTTGGTCCCAAAAGCATATATGGTTAGATAAGATCACATAAGAGCTTAAGTACCTTATAAAACAGATGGGAACGATAAAAAGATACATATGACGTTATAGAAACTTGTGACCAGTTTCTTATAACTTATTAAATACTCTTGTACGATCCTTATATATACTTATATGATCTTATTTGATCGTGTGCGTTTATGGCACCAATTGCTTTCTTTGATCAATATAGGTATAGCAACAGGGTTTATTGAATTTGCCTAATGACTAACCTATTTTGCCTGTTTCTATCGACCCCTATAAGCCAGCAACTTGTCCCAAGGGCTAAGAAACAGTAACAGATGTCCCCTTTCTATTTAATATGATATCGACTAGAAAACTCTATAAAGGGCGCAACACTAATGCGAAGAAGAGATGGACTGTTTTTTTTATCCTCTTTGAATAGGAAGATCGACATAAATCTACTGGCTATGCTGGTAAGTGCTCACGGAGACACTACTTAAAAATCGATTATGGCGTTTGAACTAAGTGTCGCGCAAGGACGTGCGACACTTTCCACGCGAACACGGCATGAGCGCTTTTTATAGTGTGTATTTTACTTTGAAGAGATAACTGCGAGCCACACATGCACACATGACGGAAATAAATTAACTAAAAACCGTTACTCGCTACTCTCCTCACAAAGTAACTAAGTAAATTACTCGTTGACGCGATAAAAATGGCACACTATTACTTCAACTTGTAAGGAAAGCGGTACTTTCTCGCCACTCTGAATCTGTTGCTTTTCTTAAGCAATAGCTGTGTCGTCGTTAATATTTCCTTAATTTTAACGCGTTCACTCAGGTGGCTAAGCCGACATATATGGTGGACAGCTTTCTGCGGTCTATCTATCGTTCCCACGCTCTTCAAGTTACAGGCGGCAGCTGAGGTGGTAACTCGGTTGCTCTCCAGAAGTAAGTAAATAGCGTTACCGACTTGTTACTTAATCAAAAAGGAACAGAAATACTTTACTCATTCTTTTCCTTAAAAGGTAACTAGGTCGCTACTTCGTTAACAAAAAAGTAACTAGGTGCCAGTAACACGTTGCCCGTAACGGGTTACGTAAGAGTCCGCTGCGATAGTCACATTTAACCTCTTGCGCTTGAGTTCGAAATAAGCACTTATAATCCTATAGCAGTAGTTTCGAAGTATGTCTTTAGAATCTATAAAAAAACACATATCGATACGACGATTGTCGAGCATTCGAAGAAGCCAACCAAACGATCGTAACGCTTTTGTTGCTGGCCGTCGTAATTACAAAGTTTAGTCGACTCAAGAAACGATTGATCATGTGTGTGCTGAAAACTATCACAATTGCATCCGTTTTCCACGCTCCTTGACACGGTTTCCGTACCTGTATTTAGCGTGTAGAACACAGAATGTAAAGCTCGTTTACAAGTTACACCTACAAATGTTAAAACAAGTAATTAACAGTGTGTAAAAAAGTCGTTCGTTAGAGAGCAACGTCTTCTTAGAGGGTTAAATGATTGTGAAAATTCTCGGTGCGTGTCGAACGTAACGCTTTGCACAAAGTTATTGCAATTTCAGGACGGTTCGCTTTGAAAGCATAACCAACATGGTGAGGCATGCAGTTTTAGCCTTATTCGTTACAGACGTTCGGCCTCTAATGCGAAAATGGGCATGGGAATGGTGACATTACAGGGGCGGATAAATGTGATCAATGCGAAAAGGTTACCAAGGAATCAGGAAGTATTTAATTAAAGAGTAACGTTTTATTTTGGTATATTCTGCGAGTCTCACGTACGCTAATACTATCCACGGGAATATTACGTTGATTCGATATAGTGAAAAGAAATTAAAATTTTGCAAACGTGATCTTTGAGGGGAATGTCCGGAGTTGTACTGTGGATCGGATGAAATCAAAGTATGGGACAGCAAGCCGTCAACCACCCCTGCGTTACAAATCTTAGGCTTTCCTAAATCGAGGAGGCTTCTCACGCTTATGCTTCGTAGAATATTTCCTTCCGCTCAAATGCTTTAAAACGTTCGTTTTTTGATTGATGTGTTAGCTCCGGAAACGCAAATATAGAACAGAGGAAGCTCAGTTCTAAGAACACTGAGCACAGCTTACCTGATTGAAAAATGCGGTGAAGTTCTTCTTGGTGAAAAGTATTTCCCGGCCCGTTCTTCAGGGCGGCATAAGATTTGCCCACGAAATTGTTTTTGAAAGTAGCGATAAGGGCTTGAGATTCGACGCTTCCCAGCATGACCAAACTGCAATTCCTGGAAGATAGAATTTCTGCAATAAAGAGTGTGGACTTACCGACGAAACAACTTAAATATTAGTATAGAAAAAAAAAAAAGATCCGTGGCGGAATTGCCACTCAATCGCTTTTATCACATTCGCACATAGGGTTTTTACTGTGTTTAGGCGCCTTGGTAGCGGAGCAAAGACATAGCCATAAGACACCCTTTTATAAGTCTTCCTTGCCAGCTACGACATATTAATGCAAAACAATTACAGGGGCGATTCACAGATGTTTGTACTTTGCGCGAATACCGCTTAGAACGGATCCCTGACGTTAGGGACCTGGAAACACCCGTTCGTTCTCCACCACACGCAATGGAAGTCGCAGAAAAAATTAAGAAAACGATCAGCCTTCATCACCTCTACTCGCATCCAGGACAAGCGGTCACATGATCTGGAGCCGATTATATGCCCCAATGTTGATCATAGCCACGCGCTTGGTTTGGCTTGGCCACGGTGGAAGAAACACATTTAGGTAATGACTCTCCGTTCAACGCGGCGACCAGATTACGTTCAGTGCACGCGCGTTGAGATATTATAAAGAGACAGCAGCAGCCATCAGTTAGATTCTCAGTGAAGCATTTTCAAAAGGTCAGGAGGAGAACATTGTACTGGTACACCCTAGAAACGTTATATCCACCTCCGCTTTACTGCTCATGTGTGGGAAGCACAGCAGTTTCGACCGACGTGTTTCACCGGGTCCGCAAATATCCCGTGAAAATCGTGATGCGTTTAAATTTTGTGGTGTTGCCCGTAAAGACGTGGCTGGTGAAAAAGGGTTTTTCTGAGTCATCGTCGATTCGCAGTGTCAGTTATCGTTATATTTAGGCGACCTGAACCTTGTCAGCACACATTTAAATCTTGTGCACATCTAAACCATTGCATGTCACCCAGGCACAAAATACTGAGTCATACAGCCATGAATGCGTGTGCGGCGTATGATATACCAAAACAAAAACAAGTTATTGCGCATGATCGAAAGGAATTTCACGGCCCAGTACTCAAACATGATGGCACGGAGATGGCGATTTTTAGAATAGTCCAGAAGCAGAGCGTTACGCTCGGCTAGGGTGTTCAGAGCGAACAAACCAATCTGCGGTGAAATATTACACTCCCGAGACAGTCACCCCATAAAAAAATAATAAAGGTGATCTGTTTGCAGATTTTGATGTAGACAGGTCAGGGTGGAAGAAACATTTAGGTGATGACTCTCTGTCCGACGCGGCGACCACATTATGTTCGTCGCACCGAGCGCTCGATTCGCACGGGGATAGATGGCACCAAGTATCGGGTCCCTCCCAAACCGACCGCTACGGTTCTTTCTCCCAGCGCTGGTCCCGCATTCCCCTGCTTACCGCTTCTTGTTGTACCCACTGTGGAAGAAACACATTTAAGTGGTGACTCTCTGTCCGGCGCGGCGGCCACATTATGTTCGGCGCACCGCGCGCGCTTCACTCGCACGGGAATAGCTGGCGCCCAAGTATGGGATCCCTCCCAAACCGACCGCACCGGTTGTTTCTCCAAGCGGTGGTCCCGCCGTTCCCTCGTTCACCGTATCTTGTTGTACCTCACCGCCACCAAGTCGCCAGAGTCCGTAAATCTGTGTTCTGTTCCCTCTAAGAAAAAGTGACTACACTGTGTAGTCAAATTGAGGTTTTGGACGCTTTGACTACCCCAAAAGGCGAGTGACTACAATTTGGGCAAAGTGACGACTTCAAGTCGCTGTGGAATGACCCTTTTTCTGCAGGTGACGACGGGTTGATGGTCACTTTCGATTCCAATGTTCACGTGCAGGCAGAATTCTAAGTGGAGAGTCAGAGCAAATTTGAAAAAAATAAAGTGCTCTCCAAACTGTACCACGCGAAGTATAACAGGTTTAAGCCAATTAATAAAAATAAAAAGTAAAAAAGTTTTTTTTTTTAATAAATGTTAATTGAAGGAAGGGAGAAGCGCGACCACCCCCGTTACAAGCCTGCAGTATCCGCGGTGCATTTTTGTTTTTACTTTGTAACATACATATAGTTGCACATATACATTTTTTTGTTAACTCTTGCTTCTTGTTTCTTGAACTGTTGTCCTAATGCTTCTTTTTATAGGTTTCCTGGATCTTGAGTGAATGTTCTTAGCTGCAAGATATCAATATGATAGTATAGACAATGAATAACTATTTATCTATATGTTTGGACGTTTATATTTTTTATTATTTTTATGTAGAAAGGTTTTTATTGTTTATCTTTAACGAGCTAGTAATTTTTTCACCTAATTAGTTTGTAATGTTTTGTGTGTATATATTCATAATCTAATTTTTGATTGAAAGTTCCAGTTAAGAGATCTGATTATATTAAGGCTTAGTGATACAATCTTGATAGTGTTTAATGGGTTGGAATTTATTTGTAGCTAGGAAATGTAATTATCAATGTGTGGGATACAGAAATTGTGTATGAAAGACTATTTTGATGGTGTGGCTAGAGAAATTAGAGTCGATCAATGGTGAATTACAATTACATTAGTGTGATGGTTTGCATGTTTTGTGAAGAATCATTCCACGTCCGCGGAATGATTTTGATGATGTGTTGTATAATATGTTGTAGTGTGTCATAGGTTCGTGGGAATGTCGTGTCATAAATAATGAGAACGAGACCGTTGGCTTGAAATTGTTTAAACAAAGGAGATATAACGAAAAATATTTACAGCAACGGTATTAGCGAAGGTTCTACAAAAGCGTTTTAGAACAGCGACATCAATAGACGTTACACACGCGGCTTCCACAGTTCTTAATTGCAATAGAGAAATGTTCGTCATACGTTGGGTCTTTGAGTCCTCTGTCGTTGCGACGGTGGGGATGGCTGAGCGGGCGGAGTCTTGGGTCCCGGGTCTTCGGAAGCCGGGACGAACCCAGCGAGGGCGGTGGGCAGGCTGACGAGTCGCCGAGTTCCCGGCCTTATGGAACCAGGACGCACTCAGCGGGAGCGTAGCCAGGCAAGCGCATTCTTGAGTTCCCGGCCTAGTCGAACCGGGACGCACTCAGCGGCAACGGTGGCCAGGGAAGCGCATTCTTGCGTTCCCGGCCTAGTCGAACCAGGACGCACTCCGCCGTCAGCCAGCTCCTCGGAACGCTCGTCTTCTTCTCTCCTCCTTTCGTTCTTTTTCCGCTCGCGCTCCCTCTCCGGCCGTCGACGGTATGTCTCGTGGCACGCGCAGCCACGTCATGGCGAAAACATCTGTACTCCGGTGATGGTTCACGGCCGCGCACATCACAAGAGTCCCTTATTTCTAGTTTTCTTTTGATAAAAAAAAACTAAGCAACGTGCGCGGACTTCCCGCGTAGAGAAATGCATTCAATACAATAAAGAAAAACTCAAAACGTTCAAGAGAAAGACAGAAAGGAAAGCACACAACTGACAGAAAACAAAAGTTGCTCACACGATATTTCACAGCAAACGGCTCATGTAGTCTGCCTCCACATTTTCCGAAACCCCGATACGTTCAACACGCAGAGCAATGTTCTCGCAAGGCAAGGCTCCACCGTCCTTCCCAGCGTACATCCTCATTTCAAGATATCAATAATTGTGCTCAAGTTACTCGTCGCAGACCTTTCACTTGACGCGAAACCTGCTCTCAATTCTTCACACCTCTAAGACACGATAGGTAGATAAACCAAATATGCACAAAATGCGGGCCAAAACACAAGCAAAATAGGTTAATTCGTTCTTACTTCCCACGTCAAAAATCGTGGTAGCGACCATCCTGCCGCTGTAAGGTCGTTTCCCTCACAGATGGCTGACCAACTCCTCGGTCTGCGGCGGGGACTTTTCCTCGCAAATTTCTTTCTTCTCCAAGGAATGCTTGGAATTAGCCCTTCTCTTTGCGGACGAATCGCGCTCTTCTTTCTTTCCGTCTCTTTTAGGACCGCTTCCAACGCTTTCTGCCGAAGAGCGTTCGCTGCTCAACTCCTGGTCGCGTCCGGCGGACGCCCTCGAAGGTGACGCCGACATCGATCTAGGCCTCGGCTTGCGCCCAGAACCCGGTGCGTTCCTGGGCTCCTGCTCAAGTCGAACCCCTCTGGATCACTCCTGGACCTTCCGCCGCGTCTGCGCAAGTACCTCCCGTAGAAGCGTCGATATGGCCTCCGCTGGACTCGGGTGTCTTCGTGTTCGTCCTTCTCTTCAAGCTGGAATTGGGGTCTCTTGTCTTCGGTGGGTAGCGAGCTTCTGGTCATACCCCTGGAACGTCGGTAGTAGCGGCGTAGAAAGGGTCTCCTAGGCCGCGGCCATCGCTGCGGTGGCTGTTGCGGCTGCGGCGAGTCCGGCACGAGCACAACGTCATGAACGTCGTCCGAGTCCTGCACACCACGGCGCGGGTTGGGCATTGGTCGGCGTTGACCCTGTCTCGGGAACCAGCGACCTCTAGAGTATCTGCTGTCCGCGGCGTAAGGAGTACCCGGCACGGGTGCGCCGTCGGGACTTGTCACATTGGCGGCCTCGCGGCCCTTCTCGCCTACGACGACGTCAAACTCGACGGTCTCACCCTCGTAAAGGCTGTGCATGAACTTCTGCGGGTTTCTCCGCGTGATCGCGGTCTGGTGGACGAAGATGTCTTCCCTCGTGTCGTTGCGGTTGATGAAGCCGTAGCCGTCCTTTACGTTGAACCACTGGACGGTGCCCAGCACCCGCTCGGCGAGCACGGGTTTCTTCGTTGTCACCTGCATGGAGCCAATGTCGACGATGGGCGCTTTTCGGCTTTGCCCAGTAAAGCTTGCTCCGGCCAGGATCGAAGTGGATTGCGTGATGTTTCGGTTTTTCGTCATTCATGGTTCCGCTTGCAGGATGATCAGGAACCTGCAACAATCTCTTCCACTCCGAGTCAGGGGAAGAGACTTCGCGTGAGCCAGGAACATTTCCGATTATAACATCGTAAAGAGGATCCTCCAGGCACTTTACAATCGCGGTCCCGGCGAAATAAGGGGAGGCGATGTCAACTTTCGCTTCCGGAACCTTGATGCTGCGGCCATCCACCAACTTTAGTGTGGCGGTAGTCCCCGTAAATGCCACCTCAGGGACAAGTGAGCGACGTACAACTAAGGTGTTGCTTCCTGTGTCTCGTAATACCGAAACAGTCTGGCCGAACAGTGCCCCTTCCAAGACGGGCATGTCATAATGTGCCGTCGACCTTTCTTGAACCACGTTGGGATCCTTGTTCCCTTCATCTTGTTTCTCCAGTTCATGTTCCAGAAGCCTGCCGCGACTTGTTCCTCATGTCTTGATGAGATATACAACAGGAAGACACATTCTGGCCGCCGTCTTTCCATCTGCACGATTTCAAGTCGTGCCCCTTGCGACGACAGTGCACGCAGAAGAGTTCCTGTGATGTCGAGCGGCAGTCTGATGCTTTATGCCCCGTCTTATTACAAACGAAACATTTAATCTGAGGTTTGTTGAAGAAATTGCCATCCTTCGGTTTCGTGTCCCCCGACTCGTACGTCTCCCGGAACACAAGTAGGTTTCTCTCTCGCTGTGCTTCGAGAAAGCCGTCCGCCACTTCTGCCATCTCGCTGAGCGTCTTGCACTTCCTCTCTCGGAGAAACAGAGCTAGCCGGCTGTGGCAGTTGTTGAGGAACTGTTCTGCGACAACAATGATCTCGTACACTCTCGAAGTTTGTGGCCGTTCCGGACATTTCTATCCAGCGATCAAACAAACTGGAGAGTCTGCGCGGCGTACTGCTTTCCAGTTTCACCGTCCTACGGGTTTGCTCTCGCGAAACTTTTCACGGTACCCTTCCGCTGTGAAGCGAAAGCGTTGGAGTAGCGCGAGCTTGGCCTGATCATATTTCATTGAATCCTCCGGGGACAATCGTCCGAAAACTTTCAGTGCCTCCCCGCCTAGACACATACTCAAAGCAGTGGCCCATTTTTCTCTTTGGCCAGCTGTAGCGCCACGGCGATGTGTTCGAACCGTTTGAGGTACGCGTCCAGATCATCGCGTTTGTCGTCGAATGCTGGGATTAGCCTATGCGGGTTTATGACCATGAACGACGGTTCTGATCCGGTACCGTTGTCACCTGCAGCGGCGGATGCTGTTGGGCATTGCTAGCCTCTTGCAGCCTTAAGCGAAGCTTTAGCCGCAGAGTTTCCTGCTCAAGAGACGCCAGCGCTCGTTCGGCGTCTAGTCTTTCTGTTGTCGCTTCTCTTTCCGCTATCTTCGCGTCTCCGTTCACGCGCTCTGTTCCGCCTCTACCCATCTGCGTAAGTCATCTCCTGCGAGACCCAGCGCTCTGGCCCAGAGATATGATTTCCTTCGTACTCCATTGTCTGCTGTTATGCACCACACAGATGCTCAAACGGTCTCGTCCTGTCGCGGACGCCAATTTGTCATAGGTTCGTGGGAATGTCGTGTCATAAATAATGAGAACGAGACCGTTGGCTTTGAGAATTGTTTAAACAAAGAAGATATAACGAAAAATATTTACAGCAACGGTATTAGCGAAGGTTCTACAAAAGCGTTTTAGAACAGCGACATCAATAGACGTTACACACGCGGCTTCCACAGTTCTTAATTGCAATAGAGAAATGTTCGTCATACGTTGGGTCTTTGAGTCTTCTGTCGTTGCGACGGTGGGGATGGCTGAGCGGGCGGAGTCTTGGGTTCCGGGTCTTCGGAAGCCGGGACGAACCCAGCGAGGGCGGTGGGCAGGCTGACGAGTCGCCGAGTTCCCGGCCTTATGGAACCAGGACGCACTCAGCGGGAGCGTAGCCAGGCAAGCGCATTCTTGAGTTCCCGGCCTAGTCGAACCGGGACGCACTCAGCGGCAACGGTGGCCAGGGAAGCGCATTCTTGCGTTCCCGGCCTAGTCGAACCAGGACGCACTCCGCCGTCAGCCAGCTCCTCGGAACGCTCGTCTTCTTCTCTCCTCCTTTCGTTCTTTTTCCGCTCGTGCTCCCTCTCCGGCCGTCGACGGTATGTCTCGTGGCACGCGCAGCCACGTCATGGCGAAAACAATCCGGTGATGGTTCTCGGCCGCGCACATCACATAGTGTTAGCAAGCCGAATTAAGGACCAAAATAACTACCCGGCTGCCATTCAGATTTTTCGATTCCGCACATCAGAAAATTAATATTCTAATATCTCTGAATATTTTTATTATTTCTTTATGTCATTTGAGTCTTAGGTTTTTAATGCGGTTCTCTACCTAGTTCAAAATATTAAGTCGCTCAATCAAAAAATAACGGTTTTATTACTCACAAAAGAAGTATACAAAGTATATTATTGCATAAGATATTTGTTAAAGCACTTGCTTATTACAATGGAATAAACTATATTTTAAAGTATCCGATATGCTTTTTTGTGTTATGTACATTTTTTTACCTTTTTCATTTATTTACATGTATACTTTTTACATTATTTACATTGGTAATGTTTTTGGTTTTTACCCTTTGCAGATGTTTTATCAACTGAGAGGAGGTTTCCTCTTCCTTCTTTTTTACATTAATGTATATTTTATTCACATTGCCTAGTTCCAACCTTTCATGTTTTTTTTCTTAATCTAATACTACTGTTCACCTGCCGTTTTGGAGATTATCTTAATTTTTGTAGTATATATTTGGTCGTAATATTTTCATTTCTGCAATTATGTTAGGATATGGTGGTTTTTGAAGTTGATGGACAGTTTTGTTGGCCTTTGTCATGAGGATCTTTATGATTTTCAGGGTTCAATTGTTTAAGGTGTTTCCGTGCAGCACACTTTATTCTATATAAGGTAGCTATTTTTTTGTTTGTTTGTGCGAGTCCGCAAGATCAAGTCCGCTAGACCGGGCGGTTTTTGGCCTGGGATGGCTCGCCAAATAACCCCCTGCCAACCCCATGTGGTGTGGCACGCCACCAACCGTATCTGCCATCCACTCCTTTTTAGTGATTGTTTGTTGTTTGGTTATGTGCGAGTCCGCAAGAACAAGTCCGCGAGACCGGGCGGTTCTTGGTTTATGATGGTTTACCAAGTAACCCCCTACCAACCCAATTGGGAAGGCACACCACGCACCATATTTTCATCTTTGTGTGAGGTTTCCCTGCTGCACGTGTATTTCTTCTTTTGCCTTTTATTGGATTTCCATCTCCGCTTGTATAAATTTCATCATGTCTTCAAGTATTTTTGTTGCTTTACCATTTAACAATATTGCAGATTTGGTTACGGTGTTGGAGTTGATATAATTAAGTTGGTTTAGTTTAAGGCGAAAAAATAGGGTCCTTGGACAGGTGGTAAAGTAGTGTTCAAAGTCAATTGCGTTCATTCCACAAAAGCATTTATTAGTATTGGTGATTTTAAATCTTGAAAAGATAGAATGGCAATTTCCCATGACATGCAATTATTGGTGTTAAGAATTTTGATGGTGGGAATGTGTTTGGGATGCTGGTTATGCTAGGAATCCAAGAGCTCAGTTATTTTCCTCCTTCCAGTTCTTTCCATTTTTGATCCCATTCTTTTCTGGCTTGATCACATAATTGTTTTTTGCATATTTTTTTGAGTATGAACATGTAATGAATATTTTCAGAGGAATGTGCATTTTTGCGTAATAATCTGCTAAATCATTTCCATCATTCCCGGCATGTGCTTTAGCATATACTTGTTGTAAATTATGTTTAGTTTGAGTTTGTTTAGTAAGTTGTTTCATATTGTTTATTCCTTTAGTTTTTGTTTCTATGTTTGCAAGACTTGGGAGTAGAGAAAGGCTGTCCGTGTATATGGTTATTTTTGCATGGTTAGTTATATGGGTTTCGATATGTTTTAATTCTTGTTCAAAAGCTGTTTTTTCTGCATCATATATGGTGGCGTGATTAGGCGATTTGTATTGAGCGATATGTTTTATTTCATTTAATGGTGTTATAATTACAAAAGCTGCACCAACTTTGCCAGGTGTTAGTGATCCATGCATATGTATGAAAATTACTTGGGATGGTTATGTTTAGCTGATATTCTATACTGTATTGATTTGATTGGTGAAATAACCAAGGATCAAAATTGTAGTCTGTAATATTTGAGTTAGATTCCTCATTATCACATTTTATTGTTTTATTTTCCTGAAATAGCAGGAATCGTTGTACTTCTTTGTTTAATGTGATATGAAGTGGAATAATGTTACATAATATATGAAGACTGATGTTACCTGTAGTATGGTACGCTGTTGATATATTTAATAATGGTATGCGTTGCACTGTTGCTACTTTTCTTATTAGGTGGGAATTGTTTGTTGTTTTCCACCATGTGCTTGTTCCATACACAATATATTTTTCAATCTATCTAAGATACAATTCCCGCTGCTGTTTTTGATTAACACCCCAGTTAGATTTTTGTAAATGATGATAATTGTGTTGTATGTCTTATAACTTTTTATCTGATGTATTCTGTATGGGGTAGAAAGGATAGGTTTGGACCAAATAGGACTCCCACTTTACTCATTGAAGTTACATATTTTAGACTAATATCATTAAATCGTATAGTCGGTGGGCGTGTCTGCGTTAGTCTTCTACCTGCAAAATAAAGCATACAGTGGTATTTAGAGTGATTTAGAGTAAGTCGGTGTTCTTTGGACCATTCGGAAACTATTTTTAAACTTGTATTCGCAGTGTCTTCTAGAGCTCTTCTAGTTGCACTAGAGATAATCAAAATTGTATCGTCTGCATATGCTTCGATATTTACTGAAGAAGGGAAGTCTATGTTCAGCAGTTTAGAAATTAATATATTCCATAAAAGCAGGCTTAGGGGGAGCCTTGAGGGCATCCCAGTTTTACAGATTGTGTTACCTTACCTGCCTGAGAGTAGCATGTTATTGACCTATTTTTGAAAAAAATGATAGCATATTTGATAGCATATTTGAGTTTATTAACGTTATGTCTGTCCAAATTTTACCATTAATATTTTCGAAAGTAGGTATTCAGTCACTTTTGTTTATGGTTGTCAGGTTATTATGTCACATAAATTCAATATGTTCTTCTCCTCGGTGATCTGTTCTATCTTTTCCCCAAACATTACTCTTAGCATTAAAATCCCCTCCTATAATTAAATTTTCCTATGTTATATTTTATAATTGGTCATTTAATGAGAATATATCTTCGGTAATATTACTTGATGGTGAGCAGTATATGCAGACTAGTATAATTTTTTGTAACTGTTTTGAATTTGTACTATTATTTCGTCGCGTTCTATTGTAATTGGAAATGCTGAATAATCTTGATTTCTTATAACTATCGCACATAGCGGTTTCAGCTCTTCAGCAAACATTATATCAGTCATTGAAAATCCTACTAAACGGTTGTTTCGTGTGTAGTAGGGTTCTGGAATAAACAGTATGTGTGGTTGGAGATCTGTCACAACTCGAGAGAGGTTGTTTGCTGCTGCTCTTTAATGTGCTAAGTTTATTTGCAATAGTTTTACAGTTACAGCCATTTTACATTACTGTTTTTTTTAGTTGACGTTTTAGTATATAGTGTAAAATGTCCTTCTTTCCATTTGCTGTTTGTATATGGGGCATGTTGTGTCGTAAAAAGTATGTGTTGTTAGATGTGCTATTTGTTGCCTTTCATTCGATTTGCTGCATGCTGTGCATTTCATTTCGCTGTTGCATCTACCCTCATGCTCTGTTCCACAGCGTGGGCACACCGGCGCATCAGCTTGGCAGTACCGGCGCGTGTGCCCATACTGGCAGCATTTTGAGCATCGTACCACGTGAAAATATTCTGTGATTGGACATCTGGTCCAACCAAGATATATGTTGAACATGATTGTAAACCTGAGACTGGGGCAGAAGAGAACACAACAGAAGGTAGAAAAGAGGAGGCAACGTCTAAGACGTTGCCTCCTCTTTTTCTACCTTCTGTTGTGTTCTCTTCTGCCCCAGTCTCAGGTTTACAATCATGTTCAACTTACACCAGCTCGCCTGCACTCTGACTATTTTTTTAAGATATATGTATCGTTATTCTTTTAATATTTCGCAAATCTGTGGGTCCATCTCCAGAGCCAAAGTGGAAGTTCCACTGAAGTGGTCTGGAAAGGTTGATCTGATGGTGACCTGTTCCTCTGTAAATTCGAGATCGTTTTGTTCTGTCAACTTCTGAAGGACAGTTTCGCGGCTGACTGACGGATCAAGTCCCGTGATTTTGATCTGTGGTCTAAATCGGGCTGGGAATTTCGGTGTTAGAAGTTCCTTTCCCACCTCGTGTGTCTCGATGGCATTCTTTAGTCTTTCGAGTCCTGCTTTGTTCGCTGCCTGTACGCAGACTCCATTTGATGTTATGTTTTTAATGGAGACCTGTTGGATGTTAAGGTCTGCAGGATTAAAGTTGAACGTCAGGGCTCGCCAGGTGTTGAATTCTGGTGCTTTGCCAAACACCAGAAGTGTTTCCCTGTGTTCTTTTTCTTGTCTTGGAGGCTCCGGTCCATCCTCACTTTCTGCCGGACCCCGTGACGCTATGGTCACTGCCTCCTGAGATGCAAGCTCCAAGGTGTAGGTCACAGGGACCTCCCGGTCCTGCCGGGAGTGCAGCTGGTCCACCTTGCCTTGCAAGTAAGCGACCTCCATAGCCAGGAGTGTGAGAGTGTCGCCGAATTCATTGATGTTTTTTTCTAGGTCTGACCATGATTCGTGAATCAGGTTTTTGGCGTGTCTTTTCTTTAGTGTGACGACTGCTTCTCTTACTGAGGAGTAATGCCGAAGCGCCGAAGTCACTACCAGATTTAGTCCTGGGGTGTTCTCCAAAGTTGATGTTGAAGGCCCCGTTATTGCGCGATTCAGATCACTCTCTTCCGAGTTAGTTTCAGTTTCGCTCATTCTTTTTGTTTTTGGTATTATTTCGTGAGATTTTGTACTTGAAATTTTGCCCGCGCTAGCGTGATAACAGGTCGATGAGGAGAAAGATGACGTGATGTTCTTTTTTTAGAAATTCTTCCTTTTTGTAATTTAATTTGGTTTTTTACTGCTTTTAATGGAGGTTATTAGTATTCTACACTCTCTGGACTCTAATTTAAGTGTGATTACAGGATTTATGTTTTCAAGTCGAGAGAAAAGTGAGTCGTTGATTTTAGGAGATTGAGCGATCTCACCTCGGAAGTGGAACTTTCAATTTGTGAAAGAAATCATGCAGGAAATATTATAATTAAGGTATCCTTGGAATCCTGGGTGGCTCCGATTACCGATAGACTCCCTATATGATGTTAATATACTAAACAAATAAGATATTTAAGAAAATTCCGCGATCTAGCCGTTTCGTATACTTGCGTGGTCAACGTCTTCTTCCTCCGTCCTCACGTGCAGGCAGCCATGAATGATATTAGTAACTTAGATAACTACAAAAATACTATAAATTATGTAATTGTTTAAAGGGCAACTCCGGTCCATACTTTCGATTTTGGGATTATGACTGTTTTTAGCGCAGTCAGCGTCTCTGAATTACGAGGTGTAATTTTTTTCTCGTTATTGGGCGTAGTTTTAAAGATATCTAAGCCTCAAAGTTTTGTTTGGGGCGCGGCTGACAAAACCAAAACTGGCCGCTCGAGGCCCCAGCAACACTGAAAATCAGCCGCTATGTGTACGTGATGTCAGGATCGTCCTCGTTCAACGAGTATACGCAGGCCAAGCGGCACCTAACTCTGTTGCGCTAGCCGTCTAAAGATAGAAGGTAAGCTGATTTTGTTTTAATTCTTCATTGATGGTAGTTATCCAGCATATGTAGCAAGAGTTAGTGCGTATACCCAAAAGCTAGCGACTGGAAAACCCGTGAACTCGTTCGGTGCCGTACTCGGCGGCCACCGCCGTACGTGAGCTGTGCCGTACTCGTCACTTGTATACCCAAAAGCAAGCGACTGGAAAACGAGTGAACTCGTTGTTCTATTCTGCGAGTCGCAGAGTAAAGACCTCATGACCGGCAAATGGGCAATAGAAAGTAGAACATTTGTACCATCGAAAGAACACCATCCTATGTACAGATCGAACATCGAGCAGCCAGCCAGGCCAGCGGAGCATCCACCTCGTGAGCCCAGCGTCACTGCTCGTGACCACCGATGTGACACGCGCGAACGCAGCCGTGCTATGTCACACATCTCCCCCTTTTTTTTCAAAAAAGAGAAATGAAATATTGCGGGACTGTATGCAGTTCTACAGTCCTGCAAACGTTCGTTCTTGTCAGCTAGCACCAAGGTACAGACCAAAAGTTCTCTCCCGCGCTTTGCCTACGATGTCCGAAAGCGTTCAGGAGGTACAACGCATCTTCCACTCCTTGTGTGTGTATGAGTTGGGTCTTGGCACGATGCGCTCACTTCTGTACTTGCGTCCGAGTCTTCGGTAATGTCGACACTACGGGAAGTCTGCTTTGGAAGCGGGACTAGGTGTGTGCGGTTTCGCCGGACAGACTTTCCATCAGTTTCCACCCAGTAGGACCTAGGCTCCTCTGCTGGGCCGCTGACGACACCTTGGCGTTGTAGATCAATCAGCCAGACGTCCATATCGTCATCCAGTAAGGGCAGATCCCGGACGCCGTGACGTCGGTCGTAGTCTTGCTTCTGCTTACGGCGATGCTCAACCTCAAATGATCTTAGCTGCTTGTCGTCAGGCGTATAGGGACGAAGACTCTCTGCGGCCACTGGGAGTGTCGTGCGAAGCCTTCTTCCCATCAGCAGCTCAGAAGGGCTGTAGCCATTCTTGAGAGGGCTGGTCCGGTACGCAAGGAGCGTCTCGTAGGGATCCTTTGATTTATCTAGAGATCCTTTAATTATTTTTACCGCTGCTTCGGCAAGCCCGTTACTTTGAGGGTAATGGGGACTCGAGGTTACGTGGCAGAAGTTGTACTGCTGCGCAAACTTTGCAAACTCAGAATGGCACGTCTTGAGAAACTGGGGCCCGTTATCTGAGACTACCACTTCTGGAATCCCATGTCTCGCGAAAAGAGACTTGCAGTGGTTGACAACTGCTGCTCCGGTAAGGCTGTTCAGGCGGACCAACTCGGGATACCGTGAGTAATAGTCAGTGACTATCAACCACCATTGACCATTTAAGAAGAACAGGTCCATCCCAACTCGTTGCCAGGGCCTTTCTGGGAACTCCGTTGGTTTCATTGGCAGTTTCCTGTTTCGACTGTGCTTTAGACAGACGTGACACTTCTTTACCAGGTTTTCGATGTCTGAGTCAATATGGGGCCACCACACCGAATTTCTCGCTCGTGCTCGGCATTTTTCTATGCCAAAATGTCCTTCATGAAGCTGATTGAGGACTGACTCTCGGAAGGCTCGAGGAATAACGATCCTGGGACCACACATCAGGATGTCTTCCCCCATGGCAATGTCGTCTTTGAATGGCCAATATGCCTTGAGGTCTGCTCCTACATCGCGGCGAGATGGCCCCCATCCACTCGCGCATAACTCCATGATCCGTTTACATTCGAGGTCTAGCTTTTGCTCAGCGGCGATTTGCTTCAGGCTCGGATGAGTCACCGGTAGAGAGGACGTCACGTGCTCTACGAAGCCCTGTATCTCCTCGGCGAGCTCTGTTGTTTCGGAACTGTTTGACTGGAGACCTGGAGAGGGCGTCGGCCGCTGTGAGGTCTTTTCCAGGAACATACGAAATGTCGTAGGTATATCTCATGAGGCGCATTCGCAT
Source organism: Ixodes ricinus (assembly GCA_037355805.1). Lineage (NCBI taxonomy): Eukaryota > Metazoa > Arthropoda > Arachnida > Ixodida > Ixodidae > Ixodes > Ixodes ricinus. The sequence continues at coordinate 82,276 of JAZHYW010010954.1, read as the reverse complement.
CCTCTGGAGCCGTGGCGTTAAGTCGTCGATCGCCTTTGATCCAAAAATAGAAACCAGTGGCTTGTGGTCGGTTTCTAGATGGAAGTCTTTTCCGACGAGGAAGTCCCGAAATCATTTCACACGCCCAAACTTGGGCGAGGCCTTCCTTTTCAATTTGCGCGTAGTGGCGCTCAGTGTCAGAAAGAACTCGTGATGCATAGGCTATGACCTTGAAATGTCCGTTCTCCTGCTTTTGCCACAGGACGGCACCCAGACCGTACGAAGACGCGTCCGCTGTGACCACAGTCTCTTTGTTCGGGTCGTATATGCCGAGGACGGGATCTGATGACAAAAGGGTCTTCCATCTTTTGAAAGCTTCTTCTTGTGGGCTTTCCCAGACGAAGTCCTGTTTTGACGACAACAATGATGACAGCGGCTGCAGCAACTCGGCCATGTTTGGGACAAATCTTGCCAGATATGTTGCCATTCCCATCACACGCCTCAGTTCTTTCTTGGACGTAGGGCTCGGCATCTCAGCAATGGCACGAAGTTTTTCGTTGTCAGGTCTTACTTCGTTGTTTTCTAGGACATGACCCAGAAATAAAATTCGGGTCTTGCTGAACTGGCACTTGTCCATGTTCAGGGTGACTCCTGCAGTGCTGAGGCGACTCATGACGTGTCGTAGCCGTTCATCATGTTGCTGTCTTGTTGACCCCCAGATGAGCACGTCATCCATGTGACAGACGACTCCGTCGAGACCTTCTAGGATCGATGCCATTCGTCTCTGGAAGTGCTCGGGAGCTGAAGATATGCCAAACGGCAAACGGTTGAAACAAAACCGCCCGAATGGCGTGATGAAGGTGGTAAGAAGCTTGCTGTTTTCGCTGATAGGGATTTGCCAGAATCCTGAATTGGCGTCTATCTTGGAAAACATCTTCGCTCCTTGAACCATGCCCAACGTGTGCTCCACGGCAGGGATCGGGTGCCATTCTCGCAAAATGAACTTGTTTCAGTTCCGTGTAGTCGACGCAGATGCGGAGTGCTCCAAATGGTTTAGGCACAACCACCATTGGCGCGCACCAAGATGTTGGCTCAGCAACCGGTGAGATCACTCCTTCGCTCTGCATTCGAGCGAGTTCCTGCTTTGTTTTCTCATAGAGTGGCAGAGGTACCCTTCGAGGAGACGTTAGCGCGAACGGTTTGGCGTCGTGCTTTAACTTGACGTCGTACTCTTCTTTCAGGGATCCGAGACCACGGAAGAGGTTCGGATATTCGGACTCGACGTTTTCTTTTTCGATGACGCCGACCCGTGCTGCGAGTTCGCTGAGAACGTCTAGGTTTTCAAGGGCAGGTTTCCCCAAAAGTGGTGATTTAAGACTTCGGAGTATGTGCACATTTTCGAGACTTTCTCGTCCCTTGAGTGTCATATTCATCCGCACCATGCCCACAACGATGAGTGGCTTACCATTGGGGCCGTTGAGGGGGCGTCTCGCTGGTTGCAGCTGCATCTTTTTGAACAAGGTGTGGAAGAGGTCTTCCGGAAGTACGGTTTAGTCCGCTCCTGTGTCGACCTTGAACACAACTTCCTTGCTGTTGACAATCACAGCCACGTCCCATTTTGAAGAGTTTTCGTTCTCTGCGAGGCCCAGAAAACCTGGTTCTTCTTGAACGCTGCGGACAGTTGGTGTGGAACGGCAAACGGTGGCGAAGTGTCCTTTCTTTGTGCATTTTTCTGCAAGTAGCATCCTTTGCTGGACACACACTTTTAGAATGACGTTCGCGGCCACACCATCCGCAAGATCCTGTCTGCTTCTTGCCGTTTGAGGCTTTTGCAGTCTTTGACGTTGAAAGGCTCGATGCGTCCGCGGGACTTTTACCTGAATTCTTTCGCGTGAACGGTTGGCTTTTCCTGGCTCGCACGTTGTCTACGTTGACTTTTTGTGCTTGTCCGTTCTGCATTTGTGCCTGTCGCTGACGAACAGTCTCGTGTTGCGGTGCAACGGTCAATGCTTTCAGAAGGTTTTGGTCTGCGTCGAGTTGCAGCCTTTCAGACACCTTTCTATCTCTAAGGCCAACGACGAGTCTATCTCGGATTAGTACTTCACGAAGAACCCCGTCATTGCAGGTGTCTGCCAGCGCATGCAATGCCGTGACGAAGTCTTCAACTGACTCACCGTCCTGCTGAATCCGGGTGTTGAAGCGCGCCCTTTCGAAGATAATGTTCCGACGGCGAAGGAAGTAGGTGTCGAACTTGCTCAGGACCACTTCGAAGTTCTCCTTTTCAGCGTCGCTGAGTGTGAACGTGTTGAACACCTCTTCGGCTTGGGTGCGCATAAGGTAACCCAGTGCGTCGACTTGGTTTGCTTCCGGTCTTTCGTGCAGCGCCGATGCCGTGCGGTAGCGAAGGAATCTTTTCTTACAGGTTGGCCAGTCATTTGGAGTTTGTAGTGTTACAAGCTACCGCCATCTACGGGAGTTAAGGGTAGGCGTTGCCTTTTACTTCAACGCAGCACTAGATAGCGCTGCGCTCTCGGCACGAGGGATTTCTCCTTAGCGCGCGCAGATTTCACCACCTATCGGAATCGTGACAGAAAGATAAGAGTTGTGATTGGGTGTGCCTTGAGGAACATTGTTGAGTGTGTGAATAAATGGAACGGCTCAAGGAGCTTGCTCCGAGAATTTGCCTGAACGTTACCTCGACTACATGTGATATTTTTCCGACCAAGTACCGGAGTCGGAACCACCGGCCCAGCTCACGTCATTGAACCCCGTTGGGCAACTCAGTGAGTTGCGCCCTTGCCGGCCACCCTTGTCCTTGACATGTAGCTCAGCACGTCACAGCATAGAGCGTCGGTCGCGTAGGAGACAGTTGGTGTTATGTCCGGACCAGGGGGATCGGCGTATGTACCCCCTAAAACATAATTTTGGTGACGAGGATGGGTGCCTCCAGTACTGTCAAGGCTACGTCGTCTGGCGATCACCCTACGTGATGCAGGTTCCGAAGAAATTTTCAAACTTGAACGTCAGGGCGTCATCGAGAGAATCAACGCCTCAGAATGGGTCTCACCCATCGTAGTAGTCAAGAAAAAGAACGGCAGCATCAGGATGTGTGTCGACCTGCGTGCGCCCAACCAGGCCGCCGTCACAGACTCTTTCCCTTTGCCACACATTGATGAGCTCCTCAACTCTTTGCAAGGAGCATCACACTTTCCAAGCTGGACCTAGCATCCGCGTACCACCAGATCCGACTCGACCCGGTGAGTCGAGATCTAACTGAATTCATTACTCACGAAAGACTCTTTAGAAGTTTAGATTCAAGAGAGTATGTTTTGGTTTGGCATCCGCACCTGCAGCGTTTCAGCAGGTAATGTCAAAAATCCTCAGAGAATGTAAAGGAGTGCAGTTCTACTTGGATGACATTATAGTTTACGGATCCTCTCAGAACGAGCATGATTATAGCTTGCGAGAAGTGTTGTCATCTATCTCTCGAGCGGGAATGAAACTAAACAAGGAAGGTGTGTTCAATGTACGCGAGCTCTCATTTCTGGGCCATAGTCTGTCCATAAACGGTTTAGCACCCCTTCCATTAAAGCTCGACCACGTTCCGAATTTCGAAGCTCCCTCAGATGCAGCCAAGCTTAAAGCATTCGTAGGTCTCATCGAATATTACAGCAAGTTCATTCCGCACTAATTCAACCATAGTCGAGCCTCTGCGACGCCTACTGCGGAAAGGCGTGCGTTTTGTCTGGTCTCCTGAAGCTCAGGCGAGTTTTGAGAGAGTTAAGGCGAGCATCCAGAATGCTCCCATCTTATACATGTTTGATCCGTCCTTGCCAGTCGTAGTATCGACTGATGCCTCTAACTACGGTCTAGGCGCTGTCCTTCAGCAACGAGCTGGGAAGCATCTTCGAACAGTTGCTTTCGCTTCCAGGTCGCTCACCGACGCTGAGCGTAGATATTCCACAGGTGAAAAAGAAGCCCTAGCTTGCCTATGGGCGAGTGAAAAATGGCACGTCTACCTATGGGGACGTCCATTCACCATTCGTACAGATCACCAGGCGTTGGTGACGCTGCTCTCTAACAAAGGCTGAGGAGTACGTCCGTTGCGTATCACTAGATGGGCATCTCGGTTGTTAAACTACAACTTCCGTATGGAGTATCAGAAAGGTGTTGATAATTTAGTAGCAGACGCCCTGTCTAGGCTTCCCAGTCCTGATACCGAGAACGGTATGTTTTTTCGAAGAGGACGTCGTATCCCTAGTCATTGCTCCCTTGTCTCGGCACAGATTTTCAGACATCTACGGCCAATGATCCAGTTCTGCCTGGTGTGATACAGTATACTATGTCGACATGGCCACAGGATAGTGCCAGTGTGCCAGATTTGCGTCCGTACTACAGTGTAAGAAATCAGCTATCAGTGCACAATGAGTTGTTGATGCAAGGCGAAAAGATAGTTGTCCCGCAAGCTCTCTGAGAAAACATTGCAGATATGGCACATGAGACACATCAAGTAATTTTGAGAACCGCCGCGAAAGACAGACCAGTCAAGGCTGCACCTGCTCCGCTGCAACCAGTCCAGTTCCCAGATCAACCGCGGGATAAGCTTAGGTTGGACATTGTAGGACCAGTAGATAAAGCACCGCAGAGTCAGAGATTCTTCATAGTCCTCGTTCACTACCACTCTAAGTGGCCAGAAGTACCGCATACATCGACAGCGACATCAGCAACAGTAATCGAGTTTCTAAAAACATTTTCACTCGAGAAGGACTTCCTCGTGAGATCGTCACAGACAATGGTGTAAAGTTTGTCTCCAGTACGTTTGAAGAGTTTCTAAAACAGCATGGCATTAAGCATCTCAAGTCGTCATTGTACCATCCACAGCCAAACGACCAAGTGGAAAGGTTTAATAGAGTCCTAAAGTCTTGTCTGCAACTTGCTACAGTTCAGCACCGACCCCTTCTTGAAGCGGTTCGAGAATACTTAGAAGCATATAGACGCACAACACATCCAGCTACAGGGCAAGCCCCCTCAGTTTTGTTGCATGGTAGAATACATAGATCAAGAATAGATATCCAAGGTGTGCCGACACCACAAGTGACAAAAAGAATAGGAATCAAGCACAACTCCATGAGCGAGTTGAGAAGTATCAGTTCAAGATGAAGCGATATGCAGACACTAGAAGAGCGGCTAAAGAACCGAGATTTTCAGTTGGACAGTCAGTCCGAATTTTTCGTCCGTTTCATCAGAGTAAGCTCCGTAGCAGGTATACAGAACCGCAAGTTTTTGAAGAACAAGTTGGTCCAGCAACGTACCGTATGCAAGATGGCCGAAAATGGAATGCGAAGAAACGTACGGCGGTACCATCACAGTTACAGAGGAGTTCGTTACAAGCAAGCGCAACCACAAATACAAGTCGTTTGCCACAAAAATATTATGATTACGATGATAACGATTCAGTTACTGACAAGATAACTGTGCCTTTTATGCGTATGCAGTCCAAAGTTTTCACAGCATCGACTGGCTAGGATGCTGTCCGTGGGAGTTCAGCAACTACGACTACAAAGGAATCAACGGTCCCTCCCACTGCCCAGCCGGAGCCCGTCGTGACTTCATCAGCCCAGTGCTTTCAGCCACCGGATGCAAGCACGCCGGCTGCATCGCGTCCAGTGACGCCAGAATCGAGGCCTATTCTAGAGCCATCTGACGGTGAAGTGAGTGAATCAGTGGTGTTTGTAGACCCTTCAGCAGTGACAGATTCCGTCGTGATCATAGAGTTCCCTGTAGTGACCACAGTGCCTTCTCTATCGGTTACAAAACAAGAGACTTAGGAACCAGATGACCGATCACAAACGGACAATCAAGTAACAAGCTCCACAAGAAGACGTTCCACAAGGCAAAGACGCTTGCCCGAGAAACGTTAAGACTGTACTTTCTTTTGTTCACGATATGTCACAGAGTACATCTAGCGAGATTTTTTATGTTTTACTAAGACTTCTAAGCATAATTAGAAAAGAGTGCCTAACGCAAGTGTCTGAAAGTTTTCAGAAACTGTAGAGGACTGTTTTGTCCTTTGGAAGTGTATAACGCAAGTCAAAGATTGTATTCTGGGAAAGAGCATAACGTGCCGCTACAGGCGTTTTCAGAATCTGATTCTCAGTGTGATACCGCAAATAAGTTATTTTGTTGAAATCTTTCTTTCTAACGGACATGCAGTGTAAAACGGACATGTGTTGCGAAGAGTTCTCGTAGTTTCTCGAAATGTTACGTCACGGTTAGTGTTACAGTGTATAGCCTAATGTTCGTGTTCGGAACACTGTCCAGTCAGTTAAGCAAAGAGTGTCTACGTCATGCTCTGGGCGAACTGACGTAACTCACAACTAACCATTGTTCTGAGCATAACTTAAGAATGACTACGTTACGATTTTTTTAAAGGAAAGAAGAAAAGGATCACAAAGTGAAAAGTTCAGCTTTCTAAGTAAGCATTCTTCTCCTTACATTTTCAATTCATGGAAGGAAGAAATGTAGTGTCAACGTATCTTCCATGAACAGCGTTTCAGTTGGCTTCACGAACGGTAGCATGTTTTCCTCTGTCATTTTATGGAAGGAAGAAATGTAGTGTTGCAAGCTAGCGCCATCTACGGGAGTTAAGGGTAGGCGTTGCCTTTTACTTCAATGCAGCACTAGATGGCGCTGCGCTCTCGGCACGAGGGATTTCTCCTTAAGGCCTGTCCAAACAGGCTACTACAACCACACGACTCCTGCAAAAGTCGTCAAAATTGAACCGTCCGGCAGTCGTCGGGCGAATGTCTGTTTGGACAACGGCCAAGCCAAATTCACGACTTACCTCCTCGCCACCTCCACTTGTCGTTGACGTCGGTGCTCGTCAGACTTGACGTCACACGCCACCTGCCAATGGTATGCCGGATGCCTGTCTATCTACGGCGGCTCACGAAGTCGCCGACCTTGCTGCCGCCGTCACCTCGGCACGAAGGAAAAAGAGGTCCGGCTTCGGGTGAATTTGGGAGATTCCTGCGTCGAAGCGCGCGTTTCGGCCGCCCCGGCTCAGCTTTTTTTGTCAAAATCCACGCTCGTAGCTCAAAAAAAAAGTGCAGTGCGCAACAGTGAGACTTTTAGTTGTATGTAGAAACACTGAGAACTTAAGAATATATAATTTATTTTATTAAATTCCAAACCAACCAGGTTTGTTTGTCTATACGAGGTACGTTAGGAACAAGAGCCGCGGGAATCCGACATGAATCCGATCCCATCCACAGAACTGCTGGAAGATGACACGACCTTGGACACGACGCGCGCTCGCCTGGCTTGCCCCTCACACTCGAGCCTTCCCTTTCCCGTTTTCGGGACTTCCAAAGCGGCAGAGGCCTTGAGCGATTGCCGACAGCCAACAGAGCGTGTGAGTGGCTCTCCGGACCCACGTGATGAGCAGAGCAAAGCTGCGGTGGAGGTAGCGAGGGAGAGATTTGACGGGGGGGGGGGGAAGTCTGCCCTCGGCAGATTTGACAGAGGGAAGTTTCCCCCCGACGGCCGGAAGCGCAGCGCCGCACGATTTGCAGGAGTCGTGAGTTTTGTAGTATCCTGTTTGGACACCCCTTTAGCGGGCGTAGATTTCACCGCCTATCGAAATCGTGACAGCAAAGATAAGAGTTGTGATTGTGTGTGCCTTGAGGAACATTGTCGAGTGTGTGAATAAATGGGGCGGCTCAAGGAGCTTGCTCCGAGAATTCGCCTGAACGTTACCTCGACTACATGTGTCTCTGATCCGACCAAGTACCGGAGTCGGAACCACCGGCACGGCTCACGTCATGGAACCCCGTTGGGCAACTCGGTGAGTTGCGCCCTTGCCGGCCACCCTCGTCCTTGACATGTAGCTCAGCACGGCACAGCGTAGAGCGTTGGTCGCGTAGGAGACAGGCGGCGTTATGTCCGGACCAGGGGGATCGGTGTATATACCCCCTAAAACATAACAAGTTACACAAAATTACACCATCTTCCCGAGGGGAACCATGGGGTGATGCGGAGCATTGCGGATCGTTATTAACGGTGTTATTAACGGTGTTAGTAACGTTGTTAGTAACGTTGTTAACTTGCGTGTTATTACGTTGTTAACTTGCGAATGGACGCCGCTTCTCGTTGCCGTAGTTCAGGGTCTGCCGCTTGCTTCAAGCGTTTGCGCTCAGCGTCGCGTGCCCTTCGCTGCGCAGCTTTGTCTTCAGTGGACGTAGCGTTGCTGTTAGTTTGGGGGTGGTGCTGACGCTTGCTTGCGCCAACCCACTTACTGACGGGACTGTTGCTTCCATCACACTTCATCGGAAGAACGGAGTGAAGTGGAGTCAACAGCGCTGAACTCGTGGTACAGCTTCTCGCTTGCCTTTATTTTTAATTGCTAATCTTTTCCTTCCTTTTGCATTTCATTTTTCTTCTCTCCTTCTTCCGTCGCGTCGGTTCTCCCCGCACCAGCCCCCGATAGATCTCTTCTTTTAGATTTAGCATAACTTTTCTTCTGCTTATATTTACATCATTTCCAAATTATCCTCATTAGAATTGGCAAGCATAGCTTCTCTTTGCTTAATTAATTTATTCCCTTCTTGACTGATTTCTTTTGGCCGGCCGAATTTGGGCTGCGGCGGACGCGAGCGGCCGAGAAACGCTAGCAGACGACCGCCGCAGAGTTGCGGGGAAAGCCCACCCCACTGGAAAGCCCTGGCGTGGCGCTGCGACCCGCGCGCCCAAAACTATCCTCCTTTCACTCCTCCGGGGGAACGCGCGCAGCGCGCTACCGCTGCTTATATTCACACTTGAAGGAGAGGAGACTAGAGGAGGAGAGTTGCGCATGCGCGCGCGGTGTGAGTAGAAGGGAACGCACGCGAAGAGCCACCACCACCCAGAGCGAAGTAGCGTTCCAGCGTCTCTGGAGTCAGTGACGCCTGCACAGATTCACGACGAGCAGGGGCTGACCTGAGAGGGAAGGCTTCCTCCGCAACACATGCTGCTCTCTTTCTCTTTTTTCTTATATGTGTTTTCCCGAGGACGCCAAGCGGCGCGTGCTCTGGCCTTTTTTGTTTTTGTTTTGGGCTTTCTCCGCGCCCAGGGCTCTCCCGCAAAAGGGGTCGCGCAGTGATCAACTTTTGCATCCTTTGCGCACGGCGGCTTACACAATCCCCGCGGCGGGAGTACGCGAACTGCTCGAACCGTCTCCCTTTGTCTTTTGTGTTTGGTGTGTTTGGCGGTTAAACGCGTGTTTGTGTGCTTGGCGGTTAACGCGTTGTGGTTGTCAAGTTACGGGCGGCTTTCGGGCTAGCCATGCCTCATAAATGCTGTGTCCCTGGGGTGCCATGGGAATTATGAAACGTCGTCGGAAGAAAGCGTCTGTGTTTAGTTCCCCAAGGATGAAGAACTGCGAAGAGTATATGGGTGCGGGCGATTCCTCGAAAAAAAAAACTTGGTTCTATCGTCGCATACCAGGGTGGGACCTCTCATATCTTTTCACTTTTTTTTTTTTACTTATTGAATTTATTTTGTTGAATTTTACACTAAGTGGCAGCGAAGGCGACAAGCAAGCTACCTCTCGCCTTTTAATTTTAGAAACGTATCTTTGTAGCGCAAGCTCCCGTTTTGAAAACCACGGTCAGGAGCATAGCCTTCTCTATGTTCTCTCTGTTCCCACATCTGTGGCGCACATTTTTAAAGAAATCAATGAAGTCGTCGAGCTCTCGGAATCTGAAGGAGATTTTAACATGGACGCCGAACAAGGGAACGCGACTCAGAGACGACTTTCAAGAACCAGTGACTTCTGCAGAGAGGATCCCAATGCATTTTTTGTGCAGTCTTTTTGATTGGCTGACTTGACGTAAGGGAAAGCGAGAATCTTACCAGTGGCACGCTAACCAAGGAGACTCACGGAGCACTCCGTGAAACGACCCGTGCAATTGTAGATCATCAAAAACTTTCCCTGAACTCGGGCTGAACTATGCTCCTGGCCGGGAAAGATTCAGACTGATAGCTTGAAGACCGTTTCGGGGACGGGCAGCTGGCTGGCTAGTAAATGCACAGAAGGTGAAAATAAGCTGCGACTGCAGAGTACGTTGTCGACAATCCCGTGTGAAGACGAGCGATGGGAGGAGCTTGAAAAACAAGTAAACACGCCACGGCCCAGCTGAAACATAGTGTAGTTACAGAAGATGCAGTGTCGCTGAGCGATAAATTGGACCCTCCCAGTCCTAGTCTGCACGTGGCAGGGTACGCAGTTGATGTCCGCTTTGAAAAAGCCGAAATGTCAAAAATGCAGGGCGGCGTTTACTGAAGAAGATAAGACGGCAATAGTTTTACTTGTGCAGGAGAACTACTCTCTTCTCAATGAATGGGATCGAGGGGGGCTCCTTTATCCAACTATGTTCGCCGTTAATGCCGTGACACACAATTACGTTGTTCCTCAAGGACCTCCAAGCAGGCAGAGTTTCTGAAGGTTCCGATTAGCGTCGTCTGTCACCGAGCTTTACAATGGAACCGCTGTCTACCAACGAGACTTGTGACTTCGACGCATGTGAAGAAAGACGCACAAGTGAGCTCGTGCTGAAGAACTTGTTCTGGTGCACCACGAACATTGTGCTGAAAAACTATTGTGGAAGGGTGAACGAAAAGATTACGAGGCTAGCTAATTCCAGTCAAAGAAAAGAAATGTGAAACCCTAAAATCTAAATAATTATTTTATATTCAGTGCAACAGTTGTCATAGCATTATTATTGCGAAGCGGCATTAAAGTCTACATGCCGTACATGTAGCTGTAAGTCTTAGTGTCGCGAAAGCTACAGAGCGGCATCTTAGCTGCTTGTGTTTGAATCATGTCAAGATGGATACAAGAAGAAAGTATGGTATACACGAGGATGTACAACTTGAAGCTTTTAAAGGTGAGAGAACTTATATTCCCAGCATCTATTCGTAGTGTGAATGAACGCGGGTAGATGTGTGCATGAAGCTCCCACAGCTGCATGTGTCACCTCACTGAAAATTATTTTTAAGCTTGCTAAGTTTGCCTGCGCTCCGGTTTAATCAAAAGACTTGTGCACTTCGATCTGGGCGGCGTCTTTCCTCTTTTTTGTGTCTTCTTCTGCGTTTAATTTTTCGTCTTCGTGTCGCAGTCCTCGGATTAATTACTTTATGATAAATATTCCCCAGTTCGCCTGCAGTTGTTTTTATTATCATATGTTTACTTCTGGTAAAAAGTACATTTCAACACATTACATTTTTTCGTGCCCAAAAGTCCACATTTTTAATAATCTTATTTTCATTAGCTTCACATACAAATTTAGTAAACACTCATGTCATCACCAACTGAATTGTTGCTGTTATGCATTTTGGCGGTCCCATCACGTACAATAACGTTTCAGGGCATTTGTTTTTTGTTTGTTTGTGTCTTCTCACCCCTAGAGATAATTAAAGCACCCAAGATTTGGATGCCTAAAATGAAAAGCCATCTCTCTCAAACGTCGTTAACCTTGTTCTTTCATATCATAACAATAATGGTACGTCCTAATATGCTGCCCGTGTAACAAATTATGTTTCCCAGTCATATAGATATTTATAAATCCTGTTTTACCAATTAACAAACGTTTGGATCAATAAAAAATGCCATTCTACGTCGGTAAATCTATGCGCGACGCCTTCAGTGCAGCACTTTTCCGCGGCGCTCGCCAGCCGACTCGTGTGACGTCACCGGAGGAGCGCTGCGGCCTTCAGCTCTAGGTGGTGTTGGAAGAGCACGCACCTGGTAGACAGAGAGAGCGGAGAGAGTAACGCGCAGCTGTTGGAGAGAGGAAGGAGGAGAGTTGCGCATGCGTAGTGTGAGTGCGGACTACGACGCCGCGGGACATAGACCCGAGCAAGAGAGGCTCCGCATCTAAAAGCAAATGGCTCCGGCGGCGTAATCTAGAAAGACGCCATGGTCTCGGCTTTGTTCTCCTCAGCGGCGTACCTGAAGCTTGGCTATGGTCGAATGTTTCGACGCTGTCAGCTTTGGGCAAATCAGGAGCTTGAAGTGTTGCCGTGGTTGACCACCTACGCTTGCAGCTTGCTGGAGTGTAGCTTCACTTCTGACACCATGTTCTATTCTGCGAGTCGCAGAGTAAAGACCTCATGACCGGCAAATGGGTAATGAAAAGCGGAATATTTATAACATCAAAAGAACACCATCCTATGTACAGATAGAACATCAAGCAGCCAGCCAGGCCAGCGGAGCATCCCCCTCGTGAGCCCCGCGTCACTGCTCGTGACCACCGATGTGACACGCGCTAACGCAGCCATGCTATGTCACACACTCGTTCGGTGCCTCGTTCGGTGCCGTTCCGTACTCGGCGTCCAAGGCTTTCGAAAGTCCACTCGTCGAACGGCGTTCACCCTCACCTTCTCCAATTTTTGGTCCGTTGGATATTTGTGAAAAAGCACCTCCGGGTTGCGCAGCGGGTTCTTTGAGCAGCCCACAGCGCTACAAGTTGTACTCGGCATCTTTCGAGGAACAGCTGGGCAGTCTTGGGCGCACCGAGTTGCTCGCTAAAACGAGTCTTGGAGTCCTCACAAGCAAATAAGCAAAAGGCTATACCGAAGCTACACGGCACAGCGCCTACAGAAACGCCGACAGATAAAAGCAACGGCTAAACACGCCAATCACAAGTCGAAGTAGCGGTGGTAGCGGCTAAAGAAGCGCACTTTACACTGCTCGACCGCGCAACGTGTGCGCCCGTCCGGACCGGAGGAAAAAATTACACCATCTTCCTGAGGGGAACCATGGGGTGATGCGGAGCATCGTGTTGGTTCCGAGGAAAGAGTCAGTTGCGTGCTGACGTCGAGAGATGGCGCCACCGACTGCCCTAGCGTAAAGCCCCTTGATAAAGGCTTTTTACAAGTACCGCCAACCATTGTTGTAGAAATGCGCGAGACACGTGGCACGAGCGGGTGCTCCGCCGCCATTCGCTTCCAAGAACCGCTCATTTCAGTGCTGTGCCGCCATTTGCTTCCAAGGGCCGCTCGAGACACGGGCCACGTGCGCTCGCGCATTTGACGCTACTTGCAAGACAAACGGAAACATCGAGGGGCTTTACCCTAGCGTTACCCCCTACGCGAGCCTTCGTCGCGGCTCGCGGCAGAGAAACTTGGAACGGTCGCCGTTTATTTTTTTTCACACTTGAAGGAGAGGAGACTAGAGGAGGAGAGTTGCGCGTGCGCGCGCGGTGTGAGTACAATCGAACGCACGTGCAGTGCACGCAGCTGGTAGAGAGAGAGAGCGGAGAGAGTAACGGTAACGCGCAGCTGTTGGAGAGAGGGAAGGAGGAGAGTTGCGCGTGCGTAGTGTGGGTGCGGACTACGACGCCGACGCCGACGCCGCGGGACATAGACCCGAGCAAGAGATGCTCCGCATCTAAAAAAAGAGAACGATCCTGACATCACAGCCCAACGTTGCTTTAGCGATCGGCAACCCGCTGTGGCCGCCCGCTGAGGAGCAGCGGCTCGCGGCGGGTCGCATTTTTATTATCGGCATTCGTTGAGAATGCGGCGTCCCCCGGACGTAATATTTCGGCTGGGGTCGTATTTTGTGTCACTACAGCGATACCAGTAATTTATTTCATTTTGAGTTTTGGCCGGAGTTGCCCTTTAACATTCGTGATCCTTCAAGATCCGCCAAGATCACATCTGTTTTGCAATTCGCGTAAATTGGTGGAATACAAATTTCGACTGCGCGAGCAGCAGCACTGGTTCTCGATTGACTCGTTGTTCTGGGGCAGGGGGCGCGAGCGCGTCCTCAAAACACGACCATGTTATGCTGGCTGCACCATCTACGTACCGCTGTAACGTTAGACTTTTCACGTGCCAAGTTCGAATAAAATCATATCTCAGCATCTGTAGATGAGCGATTACAAAAGCGTCTAAGAAAAAAAAAAAGAAAAGAAAAAAAAATGCAGCTTCCGGCCACAGCGTCCCATTAAACGTTCTTTTAGCTTTGATATTTGTATTGCTTTCTTTCCTAGCTTCCGAGAGGACGTGTGGTTCACACAACGAGGTAGGTGTTTCACTTTACGTGATAGCGAAGGTGAAGCTTTGAAAGGCACGTTTCCCTGAATGATGCTCGCACTGCATGAACACGTGCTTGACTTACACAGTGAAGGCTTGGAGCTCGCTCTTGTAGCCTCTGCTACGCTGGCACGTATAATAGAACCGAGTACGAAAAAACTGCAGTGGGGAAGCGTAATGCCGAACGTTCGAAACACGATCCAAAAATATTATATTTCCTCGCCTGGAGCGCTGCTCAAAACTTGAGAGCTGTGGGCCTATAACAAGCAGCGAGCGACCGCTTGGTTTGACGTGAGTGTTTTCCGAAATGAGGTAAGGATATTCCTTTTGACGTATTTCATAGTATAGCTTATTTAAAAAAAATATATATATATATATCGTTAGTCACTTATCTGATCGTATTGAAGCATTGAACACTGCGACCGAGGATCGAGAGGGTAAACATGCTCGGAGGTATATGTGACTGTGTCTCCCGTACTGTTTCCTCAATCTCGGACTTTTTTTGGTTGAATTTCTGAGCTGCACCCGTCGTTGTTGTGATCTCCCGGCTGTACGTACGTAGCGTGTGAACTTTCCAATTCAGTAGCGGGTTTCTGTTGGGTGGCAGTGTAGCAATTGGCTTGGTTGTTGCGTCGTCACGGGTTCTATTTGTGCATATTTGTGGTGCTACAAGCGCCAGCTATACTCTATTTCACCTTATGATGTACCGCAGGAAAGGCTACAAGCGCGAGCTCCTTGCTCTAGGGCACATCTCGGCGGCACAAGCTCTCGTGCATTTAGGGCAGCTGCCAACGCTTTGAGCTCGCGCTTGTAGCCTTCGCTGCGGTACAACATAAGGTGAAACGGAGTATAGAGCCCGAACTCGCGCCTCTTTAGCCGCTCGTGCTCTTCTGTTTTGATGTTCTGATCTATGATTCACTAAACCTAAACCTAAAAGTCAATCACCTCTGCCTCTTTTCCCGTCAGAGCAGTCAATAGCTCGACCTCTCTAGCGGCTCTTTCTGGATGTCTCATGCTGTCAAGTAGCAGCCTGGTCGTCGAACCACCAACATCGTCGCCTCACCATCAGAGAATCACGCTACATTTTGGTGTGTCAGCTATCACTACATTTTGGTGCGTTAGCAGCTACTACATTTTGGTGCGTCGGCCGAGCCTGGTTCTTTCGAATGTTTAACTCTTTCCAGCGCAGGAAAAAAGCCCCTGTGGTTTTTCAATACGCTCTTGCGCTCGTGCTCGTTCAGTTCTTTTAGGGCAGTATATACGCTGCTAAGGTTCTTTGCAGTGTTCCAAACCTTGTGTTCCTTCACTTCTTTCAGGGCAGTTAATAAGCCCCCGACTTCCTACAGCGTTTCAACGCTCGTTATCCTCCAGTTTATCCGTCTGCCCTGCAAGACATGCCTTTCAAACTGTTTGGTGTTTTACCTTTGGTCGGTCGGTCCGGTGCACCCGGTTTTGGACTTTACGAAATTCCATTGCATTGAGACATGCTGCCCAATACTCCATTCACCCCTAAGCTGAGACTGCAGTGGGAAATACGCGCCCTCCGGACCTTCATTCCTTCCTTCATACCGTCTACATCCTTTGACTGGAACCACCTAGCTGCACCCGTAGTCTCGATCATAGATCACGACCTTTTTCAGAAAGCCTTGGAATGTATTTTTTTCTAATCTACACTGATTGTATTACCTGTGTATCCGTGTCTGTGTTTTTTCAATATATCATGCAACCACTTCCCCCTCTGTAATGCTCACGCCCTGAGGGTAAAATAAATAAATAAATAAATAAACCAGCCGCCTCCCTTGCATCACCTGACCCAGTGCACAAGATGGCCGCCGAGCTCCGGCTTCCCGAGAAGTTGGTGTTTACAAGACGGCCGCTGTCTTCAGTGGCCTCCTCACTTGAGACCCTATGGCGAAGAAGCACGCGCCACAAAGCTTCATTGACGGCTGCCCGTACGCCGAAGAGCTGGCATCTTGTCCGTTCACGACGGTTGCTTTCGGTGAATCGCAGTGCTGTGAAATTAATTGTTTATTTTTCGGTGTTGTCTTCTAAGAAAACGTTTTCATGATAACCGCCTGTGACCTCAATAGCAGCGGTTGAGCCGACATTTTCCTCCGACTGCAACTATCTCACATATGACTAACGTTCCACGGATATGAAGTTTTTTCAATATCCTATCTCGTTCACTGCTTGTGTGTTTCGGAAGATAAGTGTCGTGTTGTGATATTCTTATAATTATAGCCTCCATGTAGCTATTGTTAAACATATATTTAGAAAGCGAGAGCAGTCGTTTTTTTGTTCTACCTTAGAGGGTACGGAAGCAAACTTGTAGCGCCTATTTGCTTGTGTACACGTGGTATCCTTTATACCAGCAGCTTACAAACAGCAGTCTTTCCACCGTTAACATGAGAAAAAGCAATTTTAAAATAAACAAAAAACGATTTCCCAATACCACCCGGTAGTTGGGGGGCCAAGCTTTGTTGGAATGTCTCACGTCACGGGCCCATCAGGAAGAACGCCACGGCGCGGCGTGTCATATCGAGACGCGCGGGACTAAGCGGCGCTTGGCACGCCTCTCAGGTCTAGTACACCATACCTCGGCTATTCCCACTCGGCGGGATTGTAACGTTTTGACAACAAAGCTGGCATCACCTAGTGACGACGATTACAGTACCCTTGGCCGTCTATAGACCGTTCCAGCTCTTATCTTTCAGTCAAAAAATGCTGAGTCACTGGACTGTTACGCATGCGTGGCGTCTCATATTTCGTGAATGACAGCTACTGCGCACGCTCAGAACGTCTTCCACAGCCCAGAAGACAAAGATGGCAGCGCCCAGAAGGCGGTATTTAGAAAGGTCAATAGGCAACACCTCCTGGACAGCTTTCAAAGCCTGCGCGTCACGTGACATGACGTCACGTCCCGGAGGCCTACACGGGCGCTGATTGGATGGAGTACCGCGTCAGCGTTCGCGTGGGACTCGTTTCCTATCATAGTCCAACGCGAAGGCTGACGCGGCACTCGAATCCAATCAGCGTCCGTGCAGGCCTCCGGGACGGGACGTCCTGTCACGTGACGCGCAGACTTGAAAGCTGCCTAGGAGGTGTTGGTATGGGCCCGTGACGTTGCGAGCCTGACGTCACGGGCAAATACATCGAGATCTATCGCGCAGACTCGATGGCTGATTTTGAAGCGCTCGCCTGAATCGGTCGGTTGGAACGTAAAATATAGCCATCTTCTGAAAATACAAGCGTGCGACTATCATTCACGGATATCGTGAATCATATTTCACCCATGTCGAACTGTTCCGGGGATATTTCAAAATTGGATTCTGTACCGCTTTCATGTCTTTCTCGAGGTTTTGTTAAAAAATATAAGGAACGGAGAATGTACTAACTGGCTTTTAATAGTTTATTGCGTCGCCACGGACACTATTAGTGCTACTATGAGCGCAACCTCGAGCCCCAGCTTACGCCTTGTTTGCCGTTCTTGTTCTTCAGTTCTGATGTTCTGCACTATAATTAATTAAACCTAAACCTAAATGTCAATCACCTCTCGCTTTGTTGCTGGCAGGGTATGCGCTGACCATGAACCGCGGCCACTACTCGTCTCCCGTCGGGGCACCCCATCACCTGGCCGCTCTACCGGCAGGCTTTGGATGTCTTCTGCTTTAAAGGAGCAGCGTGGTTGTTGTTGTTTCCACATCAAAAATATAGTACAGGCAGGCCAGTCCACTTATGAGGAAGCCGTGTTCACAGTTGATCTATATGCTGTTGGTCCATCCTCTTGGGGTGCCTACTGTTGTCATTCATATACCACCTGGTGAGCAGACAACTTCAGGAATCCATCATAAGACGAAACTGCGCACTCCGACAGTCTGTGCCGCACCAAAAGGATGGTTGGCTTTCTCATGCGGGGACGTGTTCAAATGCATATAGACAAACATCAATCTGGTATAAGATGCGGTAGCGAATAACAGTTCACAGGAGTATTTCCTATCCTTTGCTGAGGTTCTGCGGCAGCGGAACTCAACAACAGTGGGGAAGTGCTTGCAAGCCTTGTGCCAAGGCTGCGAGGCTGAACCTCATGAATGCCCCCTTGACTCTACATATCGCATGCTCGGCTAACCCGTCGAACTGCGTGTGTTACAAAGTGGTGGTGGGGTGCTGTACATGACCGTTGTAAGAACATGTTTGGAAACAGTACTTTTAAACTGGGGTTCCTTGTCAAACACCAGTGTCCTTGGCTGTCCAAATCGACCAAAGACGTGCCATTGGGCTTCCATTGTGGTCTCGGCCGATGCTTCTATCTGCTTTCTGTCCGAGTGACCCCGATCAGTATTATGTAAACTCTCCAGCGGTATGGCATAATATATGGGAAGCCGTGTTCAGCGTTTCTTGGTATCCACTCAGCTGACCCAAACCTGCAACAGAAGCATTTAACTGGACTGGGTACATGTCTCGCACCTTCTTACGTAGTCTTAAATGTCTTGGTCAACAACGGGTTACCAGAAGAGGGTGTGTTACAAGCTCTTAATGACTGAGATTCCTGGATAGGTGTCATGGAGTATAGCCTCCTCCATATTGATAATGCCTGCTCAATTGCCGGTTGCCAGCGTGAATAAGCCTCTCTCGTGCGTTCTTGTATTCTTGGTGCATTTTTTGGAATGTTTCGTGGTACATGTAGGCAAGAATGTACCGAGGATGTTATTTCACGAGGCCCCAAGCAACAACCGTTACCATAGAAAGTGGCTGAAGCTCATTTCGAGGAAAGACTGCGTCCCAAATTCTATCTCCTACTACTCAATAGTATCCGATAGGCACCTTTTTGCGACGGACATTAAGGAAGGCCTGTCTGGTCACCCTTTATGCATTCTGCTGAGGCTTCACTCGAGGCCCAGCTTTACTCAGGCCTCTCCGGTGTCAAAGGTGGATCAGCTCATGTTTCCTTCCAGGTCCTCTTTTTGTATCGTTGGACTGGCTCTCAGTGTTTAGGCTGCCCACATCTTTTTTGCGCACCTCGAGGTATACATCTAGTGACGGACGCCTAATAACAGGCACAGTGAATCATTACGAAACGTGAGCCCTGGCACAGCTAACACCTTTTAAACTGCCTAGGTGACTTCGTGGCGGTTGTTACCCCAGAGGACCCTGGCCGTTACAATTCTTCTCCACCTTCTGAATTTTGAAGCCAAACCAATCATGTGGCAAAGCCAAAGGATCCACAATCTTTCAGCATTTTAGCACCACGTTTTGTCATCCTTGTCGTTGTTTGCAATACACTCTTTGTTTTTAGTTGGGACGGTGATATCAAAACATGTTCCCTGTCACTCATGGTGCTCGCTGTAACTTCGCAGAACATAAGAACCACCAAACTGCATAAACTGACACTGCAGTGGAATGACAAAAATATCCGGTTGCCGTTTCTGCTTGCGTTGGCCAGCTCATCACGATGCGACATTGGGACGTGCCATGTCGCGGTGTCATAGGACGGCAGCTACGATTGATGTGGGAACCATCGTAAAATGCCTGTGTTTATTGTTCAAGTTTTTCACATTTACTTTGGCAACTGATGGAATGAAAAGTGTTTTTGGTGGAGGCTATCGAGTTGGCAGGTTACGACCGGCTGAGCATTCAGCTGGTTGATTTCACTTGGCTACTCATTTCAGTGGAATGTCTAATAATGATACTGTTTGTCCATAATCTATTTTTGGCTGGTTTGTTCGAAAGCAACTCAGTCGGTATATATCAGGAAGCCTAAAAAAAAAAACTTTGCTAAGGCGGCTTTATACTCAGTCTCACGATAACTTGGCGTATTGTGGAGGCTGCGGCCCCACAACCCAATAAGGGCGCCAGGGAAAGGCACATGATAACACTCCATCGTCGAGGGCACCGGGGCCTCGTTACCGCCACAGCAACAGAGCCTTCCGTGTCAAAAGTAATTCTAGGATTCTTTTTCTCTTAACGGCAATCAAACTCGCGCGATTTCATCTATAACGAGTATATATGAATATTAAAGAATAAATTTCGTCAGACAGCTGCTGTAGGTTGGTTAAACTTTTAGTCCACATTTCATGGTCGGAAAACGGAAAACACAGCTACCGCACCCTCGCGCCCTGCCCGTACGGTTGTCTCCGATGCCTCCACCATGCTTCGGTAGCGAGAACGCTTGCCAACATTAAAGTGGCGACGCTCTCAGTGTTGTCAGACCACCAAACAATTTCGCATAATGTCTATTGAACCTCATCGACTAGTTGCAATCTTTTTTATTTATTTTTTTACACATGGCATATATTGAAATCTTTTGGCTCAGTGAATCATATGAGGGGGGGTGCAAAAGTAACTGGAATGAATTTCCAAGGTTGGGCAGTTAGTAATACCAGCTTCCACCACTAGCAACACTCCTTCCGAGCGAGTTTTGCGACCGGCATTGTCTGCTATAAATATTTTTCCGGAGCGCTTCGAATTCACTTCTCGTTTTTTTTTTTTTAATGTTCGATATTAAGTGAAAACGGCGGGGGAACTTATTGTTATGCTTAAGAGAGCTTACAAAGAAGATGCTAACAAGAAATCACAAGTCTGCGAGTGGTTTTTTCGCTTTAAGGCTCGTGAATTATTGATCATACTGAATATTGTTGCACCACTCCTTTAACAGTCCCATGAAGATAAGCCAGCGTTGTCTGTAGCAGAAAAAACGGCACCTAAATTCCGTCTGTATACGCACGCCGTATCCAACTAAAGTCACTCCGACGGCCGCATCCGAAACAGTGGCGCTTCGAACCACGGGAGGCCAGAGCCGTTTATTGAGAGAGTTTGGCCATACATTGGTTTGAATAGGCGAGCATCTCGGGGCCAACCACAGGCCGCGAAACAGCCCCTAGCGGTGGTCGTGTGCTTTAAATTTGTGACACGACTATACTTCGTTTCACCTTATGTGCGAGCGAAGGCAAAACTGGAAGCGCGAGCACGGAAGCTCCGTGCGTTCAGGCTTTGCTCGAGCGCACGAGCTGGGGAGAAATGCAAAAAGCGCTGGTCTCGCGCTTCTAGCTTTGGCTTCGCTCGCAGATAAAGTGAAACGAAGTATAATTTGAGCCGTGCCGAGCGGGACTCCGCGTCTCAAGACGCTCGCGCACCCCACCCTTTGCACTGCTTTCTTTCAGCCAGTCTCAGGACGCTGTTCTAGCAGTGCAGACAAAGGCATGGGCACGAGCGCGTGGCTTTGGAAGGTGCCTCCTATGCACGAGGTCTCGTACAAACAAAAGCGTTTCGCTGAGCTAGGCTCACGCGCCTGTACCTTTGTCTTCACTGCAGACATTTGTGAGATGGAGTAGAGGTCTCCTGATTGGTCGACGCTGTGTCACAAATTTAGTTTACGCTCTAAGCGCGGGGGGAATCTTCGGCGCTGGCGGCGGCGCTGCTCCGCCTATTGTCCAGAACTCTCCCAATATACGGCTCTGGCGACGCCCAGAGCCGTATATTAGGAGGAGTTTGGACAATAGGCGGAGCAAGGCCGCCGCCAGCGCCGAATATTCCCCCGCGCTTAGAGCGTAAACTAAATTTGTGACACAGCGTCGACCAATCAGGAGACCTCTACTCCATCTCACAAATGTCTGCAGTGAAGACAAAGGCACAGGCGCGTGAGCCTAGCTCAGCGGAAACGCTTTCTGTTTGCACGAGACCTCGTGCATAGGAGGCACTTTCCAAAGCCACGCGCTCGTGCCCACGCCTTTGTCTGCACTGCTAGAACAGCGTCCTGAGACTGGCTGAAAGAAAGCAGTGCAAAGGGTGGGGTGCGCGAGCGTCTTGAGACGCGGAGTCCCGCTCGGCACGGCTCAGAATTATACTTCGTTTCACTTTATCTTCGAGCGAAGCCAAAGCTATGAGGCGCGAGACCAGCGCTTTTTGCATTTCTCCCCAGCTCGCGCGCTCGAGCAAAGCCTGAACGCACGGAGCTTCCGTGCTCGCGCTTCCAGTTTTGCCTTTGCTCGCACATAAGGTGAAACGAAGTAAAGTCGTGTCACAAATTTAGAGCACACGACCACCGCTAGGGACTGTTTCGCGGCCTGTGGTTGGCCCCGAGATGCTCGCCTATTCAAACCAATGTATGGCCAAACTCTCTCAATAAACGGCTCTGGGCTCACGCACCTGTACCTTTGTCTTCACTGCAGACATTTGTGAGATGGAGTAGAAGTCTCCTGATTAGTCGACGCTGTGTCACAAATTTAGTTTACGCTCCTAAGCGCGGGGGAATCTTCGGCGCTGGCGGCGGCCTTTGCTCCGCCTATTGTCCAAATCTCCTAATATACGGCTCTGCAGGGAGGCGAACCGCGGTGAGGGTGGGAGAGGCACTGCTCGTGGAAGCAACGTCTGTGAGCATCCCGTAACTGAGCTAATCTAATACAGTTGACAGAGGCGTTCTTTACGCGTACCGCCAACCTTTGTTGTGCAAACGCGCAAGACACGTGCTACAAGTGGGTGCTTTGCCATTTCAATATTTAGTTTGTGTATGTTTATACAGCCTAAACTTAGTCTGCCTCAACTGGCGACTTGTTTCTCAGCTGTAGATGAGCAAGTTAGACAGTGCAGTACAACCGCTAGCCTGGGTACTTTAACGTGCACCACGCAGTAGTGCATGATACACGACCGCACGCCGGTACGATGCTCATCCAGATAGAAACGGGCAGAGGTGGGGATTGAACTCAGGATCCTTGGGTTCTGCAGCGCGAGCTTTCAGTACACGTGGATTAGCTTCCAGGGGCCACTCATTTCACTGCTGCGCTAAAGCCCCTACATGTTTTAAAAGTACCGCGAGCGTCGGTGCACGAGCACGTGCAACGTGCAGTCCTTGGGGGATCATGGCGGCAGAGTGCAGAACTGAGCTAGATTTCGGACGCCATGTTCTTCCCAGAAGTGGCGCGCAGCACATGTCTCGAGAATTTCCACAACAATGAATGGCGCCAGTTTTCCCAGGATAGAGGGGCTTTACGATGCCCCGCATAATGTTCCCAAGGGCAAGGAAAACGAAAACACATCGACAGGCTTTAGGCAGAAAGGTTAAAACCTTTACGCAAGTCCGCCTGCCAGCCCGCCACTTAAAGGGAAGTCCGCCGTTTTTTTTTGTAGACTTCGATTTGGTTGGAAATTTGCAGACCGCATTAATCACCCTTTCTCAACTGATAACCAAAATATAGTATGAAAATAAACATTTTCTGTGAATTTCTTTAATTTTCAAGTTACACCAGCCGCGAGGGTTCCAGCAGGCGAATCGGCAACACTGAAAAATCCCTACTTTTCCCTACCCGCGTACGTCACGGATGGGCGAGCGGACGAGGCGACTCGGGCAGCCGCGAAGTGGCTTTCCGGGCGCCAGCGTTTGAGATTATTTTTTTGCAGCTTCAAGATTGAAAGTTTCTTTGCAATGGGTAGCAATCCGTGCTCCGTGATAGATTGTAGGAACAGTGCCGGGAAAAAGCTTCTTTCTTATCCTTGTTTTCGTGGGAGAAAAAAATGCACTCCCCGGCAATAATGGAGGCCAGCCACCGGAGCAGAAAGCTATAGTGTCACGTCAAACATTTTTACTTATGCTCGGAATACTTTATAGCCGCGTGCTACGAATTGGGTATCCTTTAGCAGCTGGAACAGCTTCAAGAGCGGCAAGCGCAAACTCAAGCCGGCTTTGACCACTACGACATCCGTCCAAAGAAGAGCGCTAATAATATCGAGAAAAATGGTACACAATCTAGCACTATAGTCGACATCTTGCACAGTCACATTTGTTATTCACGATTGGTCCAGTGTTTTTTTATTTATGTTTCATTTCTTTATGGTCACTATTTCTGTTTCGGACTTTGAATCTAGCTCGGGCTACTCTCGGAGTTACACTTTCGCGGCCGATATGTTGAAGACGAGAAGTGAAACGTCTAAACAAAGTTGAAGTCTGAATTTGGACATGACTTTCGACATACTGCTATTCCTGTCTGCTATTACAGAGGTTTATGAAGCAGGCGTTGAGCTCCATTAATATATGATAGGGCCTTTGAATGGTTTGTCAAATGGTTGGCATGTACTATTCTCTCCAGAAGAAATGATTAAAACGTCTTTAATTTATTCTATTGCGGATAAATTTTATATAGAGCTGCAAAGTTTTTTTAAAACCATGAAAGTATTAACGTAGTTGAGAGGAGGCATGCAAATTTACAGCTAATAAAAATTGTGCTAAATCAATATTTAATTAAAAAAAACATCTTATATAGAATTACTCCCTTCCCATGTGCTCTCGTAGATGGGTGTCGGAACGCGTTGCGTGAGCTACTCCAAAAGTAAAAGAAAAAATATACGGGTACACATTTGTTTTAGTAACTTTTGTTAACTTATTTTAAATTAAAAGTTTTATGATGTTTTTCTGCACCTTATGCACTATTGTCTCTTCAAGCAAATATCATTTATTTGAAGATGAACAGTGCATTTGTGTATTTTATAAGCATTCCATTGCACTTTGATGTTCGGTTGGTGATAGCGGAGTTGTTTTAATTGTCATTTTAACACGATCTTCATGACCAGTAACCTGCCATCTGATCTACACGAACGCAGTTCATTCCATTCTATACATTTCATGGTTTACGAAAATCACAGTCTACATGTGTTAGGTCCCAGCAAGCAAAGTAAGCACCACACGCACGAACGCTGAAAATGGCATCGACCAGAAGCGCTTTTCAAAAATGGTGTATAGATATTTTGCTAAATTACCTAAGCACCAAGGATCATATTCACGCCACAAGAATAGTTAACGTGTTGGCGCTTGCAACAGTAACTTTTCTAAAGAAAATCCAAAACAAATAACACGTTCCTTTTGGTTATACGAGCGTGTGGGGCACCTCTACCCACATTCCAAACATTTTTCGTGGTGCTTTGGCAATTTATCAAAAAATGTATTGCGTTACTCTTCGCATAATTATGGGACTCTTCGCATAAATATTTCGCATAATTATTTTCCGCCAAATTTAGCGAAAAAATTCCTCGCTAAATTTGACCCGAAACATGGTTTTCAAACCCGACGAGAAACGAAGCGGTAGCGCGAGGAACGCGAGGAGCAAGAGCGGACATTCCATCGCTCAGGAGAAGTGTGTTTCGGCGTCCCGCCGCAGCGGGGCGTTCGTTACGTGGCTCTCCTCTCATCCGTTGTCTGCCGCTCTATAATTTCAGTTTCGGCGGCCACATCTAGTGGCGATCTGCCAGGCTTTGTCAGTATAGAGAAGGCTAAGGCTACTGGTGAGGCCAGCACGTGTGGCGCGTGGAAAACCCCCGTCGCCGGAAATTACGTCTGTGTGTTCGATGTTTGATTGCTTTTGAAAGCGCTGCTTTTAGTCGCCCGTTACCGGGTTGAGCGTCGTCGACGTCGGCGTCGGTGTCGGCGTCACCGTCGGCGTAACCGCGCGTTGCATCATGGGACGTTTCCCATAATCACCCCACACCTGACGTCATGTGTGACATCACGAGGGTAAATCTTTCCCTCTAAATATGACGGGATATTTTTCGCTATATTTGACGTGCAATTTTTATGCTAACTTTAACCTGAAAATATCTCCGCTAAATTTAGTGAAAAAAGTCTATCCTCGTGACGTCACACGTGATGTCACATTTGAAGTCACGTGTGTCAAGTCACAATTCCATTCCCCTCCAAATTTAGCGGAAAAGTTTCGCTAAATTTCCCGCTCAATTTAGCGGGAATATTTCCCGGAAAATTTAGCGGGAAAATTTCCGCTTGGTTTTAGCGAGATATTTAGCGAAAATTTCCCGCTAAATGTGAGGAGAGCAGGAGAGAAGGAGGAGGGGAGGAGGGACTTTCCCTCCTCTTTGTACACTTCCCTCCTCATCCTGAAGAGCTGCGCTCTACTTCGGTATTACAGAGCATTGTAAACATCTTTATATATTTATTTATTTTAAGAGAAGGAAAATCAGTTTTTGCATCGTTACGGTTGTCTATTTCTAGGACACTTAGACCTCGCAGAGTGAGTTGTCGCCATGTTTAGGCGATCTCAAAAACATCTTCCGGACACCTCTAATATTATAACTAATTGTTATTAAATATAATTTGCCAGAAGTAATATAATCACACATGAAACTAATTATAGTAGAAAAAATTTATTCGTTTTAGTTGAAGTATGACATGCACAAGTCAAACTTAAGATGTATGTGCTTCTTCGTTGACAGGAGTGCTTAAAAACTGCAAAGCCCTTGGTGCAATAGTGCGCAGAAAAAGAAAGTGTGAGAAAAAAAACTTGATCGTAAACGAAGTGACACTTGATTATTATAAGGTATGTTTGTTTCAGAATAAGCACAACATTGTTTTTCTTTTTCTTTTTAGTTTGGTATAATTGGAATATTCTTACCCAAACTGCAAGTGTGCCAGTGGGCTCCTTCGATTTACATGCGCTTCCTCCACCAGCTGCACTCGGCGCACACTGCCGTTTTGAATTTACATGTGCAGCCGATCCCAAACACGAACGGAAGAACATTAATCTGCTATTTCCTCCACTGCCTCACATTTTCCACTGCGCTACACAGGTAAATCGAAGGAGCCCAGTGTCTCCTAATACCACAGAATGACAGACCTGTCCACGATTCGTCGCGACCATCGACGAGAACCAGATTGGTAATAATTCAGTACGTTTCGCTTTGTATCGAGTGCATCATTAAACATTTATTTCTGTTTCGTTGCACGTTGCGGTACGGAGGGGTGCAGCAGCATCTGTCAACGGAACTACGCCACACAGAGTAACACATGTCACCCTAACCCGACTTAAGGTTTACGGGCTGCCAGAATAAACGCGAATGCGCCAGCGTTCCCAGCAATCTTAGTGTTTTTGGTACGGTATACTTTCAGTTGAAAGCCGGCATCTGTCACTGCTTCTTTGATCACATCTTCGGTGACGTTCGCCATTTTAAAGTCGGCGTTTCCCATAAAGTAACTCTTCAGATAACCGATGCCGCCCAGAAGGAACAAGCCGCCGGGTTTGATGAGTGATCCGACGT
The DNA here is from genome assembly GCA_037355805.1 of Ixodes ricinus. Taxonomy (NCBI): domain Eukaryota; kingdom Metazoa; phylum Arthropoda; class Arachnida; order Ixodida; family Ixodidae; genus Ixodes; species Ixodes ricinus. The sequence goes on along the minus strand of JAZHYW010010954.1, from coordinate 55,189 downwards.
TCTTAACCACACTTCGGAAGGATTCGTGGTCCGCCGTGGCCCCTTCCAGGCAGTTGCAGGAAGAACGACGTCGAGAGGTTTCTCTGTGTTCTTCGGGAGCACTCAGGTTCCAGGACATTGCAGGGAACCACCTTCCGGATGGAGGAACGCGTGCGCTCCATTATTTCCGACGCCCCCTTCTTGACGTCGCTGTAAAGCCAGAACAAGAAAGTGGACATGAACCTGTATGTTGTTGCGAAGCCTGACAGTGGGCATTGATGCTCGCGCACATATTGAACATTTCTGGGCTCAGGTAATTTTCTTAATATTAATAAGTAATACTGCTTTTTTTATTTTGACACCTTGAGGTTAATAAGCCTCAACCGGCTTCTCATTTCTCCGCTGTAGATGAGAAATTTAGTAGGTAAAGTACCACTGGCTAGCCTGAGGCCTTTCTCGTGCATCATTCCTATTAAAAAGGGCTGGGGCGGAAATTGAACAAGAATTTTTATAAACTTTTTCTCGAGTTTCTTGAGCATGAATGTCGTGATCACTGGACGTCTCCCGCACTTTCTTAGATATCTTGCTTGCCAGATGGTCGACTTGTAAAAGGGAAAGTACGATTATGTAACACGAACGGAACATATTTAAATATAGCTCCGAAACTCCCATTAGGTGCTTCAAGCTCAGCCTACCACTATCGTCTTGTTTGACATAAATTAAATGTGTGATCGAAGCAATTAAATTGAGACATAATTATGGCTTAGTAAGCTCTATTATTCGGAACTTAGCAACCAGTGGTTTGTCGATGGAACTGATGGTTGCATATTTCTTATCATGGAGTCAGCTGCAGGAAACTCCTTTGGATTACGCTCCTAGATGAAATGCTCGCTCATAGAAAGAATATTTTTCATCGTACATTAGAGACGTTCTTAGATCCCATGTCAAACATTCTCCCAAAAGAAAACAAATAACTTTATTGGAAAGCTTAAAAAGACTACAAAAGGTTTATCCTCAACTTTGCTACACACTGTTCAGACACACCAGATGGTATCGGCACTGTATCAGACACGCAACTGCTTTGACATTCACCCCACACGTTTACTGCGACAGCGAAGAGTCAAGTAATGAAATCGTTGGACCGAAAAATAATATATCTGTTCTTTCGCAGGGTGGTGCCGCCAATGCCGCCGAAGCAGAAAAACTAGACAAGCTACAACATGCTATCGAGGCGTTAACAACAAGTTCTGCTCGCTACCAACAGGAAAGCTCACAGAAACTAGACGCAATCAATACTGGAATTGCCGGTCTCGGGTTGCGAGTCACTAGCCTAGAAGCAAAAATAAACGAAATCACCACTGTAAAGGAAAATGTCGCTCAACTTACACAGGAGTTGAGTGACGCTCAGCGGGAATCTGCTGGTGTGTATCGCCACCTTAATGTGCTCACTGAAACCCTTGACGATATGAACAATCGGATGCGAAGAAATAACCTGATTTTGAAAGGCCTGCCCGAGGGTGAACACGAATCTTGGAGTGACACAGAACAGTTGGTTTCCAATTTCATAAGGGAAAACATCACCCAGAATCTTGGAGACATTGAAAGAGCCCATCGACTTGGTCAAAAGAGGACTGGGTCGACCCGGCCGGTTATTGTCAAGTTCTTAAGTTTTAAAAGCAAAGATGAAGTCCTACGACATGCTTACAAGCTTAAAAATGTGCCATCTCCGAAAGTTTGGATTTCGGAGGACTTCTCACCTAACGTCCAGTTCGCTAGACAAAGGCTGTGGGAATTCGCGTCCCAATTCCGTGAACAAAATATCAGGTATAAGCTTTCTTACGATAAGCTGCGTGTCGGAAACCAAACTTACGTGTACAACAATGAAAGCGCTGGAGTTGTACAATTGCAGGCACCGCAGCGCGAGAGTGCGCGCCCCAGAGTGACTTGCTCAAAACGAACAATTTCGAGCGGCCCCTTACGTTAGAAATGTACCAACGTTATCCTTTTTTTTAGCAAACTTCCGCAGCTTACTTTCCAAGCAAGACGAACTCGAGTGCCTCACTTCGGCGTGCGAGCCTGACGTTATTCTCGGTACTGAAACTTGGTTGACGTCCAATGTTGAAAATTCCGAATTAAACTTACATAATAACTACAAAATCTTCCGGAAAGATCGATTTTCCACGAGGGGCGGAGGCGTGCTCATTGCCATTAAAAATAGTATACATTGTTCCCATGTTAAATGCGATTCCCCCCTGGAAATAATCTGGATTCGGGTAAAGTTAGACTTTCGCCACGCCTTGATTGGCTCCTGTTACCGTCCACCAAACACTAAGCCTTGTGATTTCAACGCGAACTTGTACTCCTGCCTCAGTAGAATACGAAGTGCTTACTCCAATGACATTCTCATACTTTCTGGAGACTTTAACTACCCAGGAATAAATTGGGAAACGCTCCAGCCGCTTCCGAATTCTGTGGGTTCTAGTCACTCAAACGAGTTTCTTTGTCTGTTAGAAACGTTTCAACTTTCACAGATGGTTCGAGTTCCAACACGGGACCTCGCAATACTAGATTTATTTTTGGTGTCCAGTGCTGAATATGTGAATTCCACTAACGTTATCGACCTTATTAGTGACCATGCCATTGTACATGTCGAAACATCTTTCACCTTAGAACGCTCCGTTAACTGCCGCAAGTACATTCACAATTACGCTCGCGCTAATGTGGACGCTTTAAACGCTGAACTAGCATTGTTTTTTGAGCAATACATAATGACCTGCATGCATCGTTCGGCACAAGAGAACTGGACTCAGATTAGAACCACTCTGCAACGTCTGCTTTCAACCTACGTTCCCAAAATCAAAATCGGATCAAATACCCTCTCACCTTGGTTTACGACCACCCTAAAACGTCTACTGAACAAAAAGAAACGATTGTTTGCAAAAGCTAGAAAGAGTGGTAATGCTTCTGACTGGTCTTCTTATCGGTCGTTTTCAACCCAGACAAAAGGCGAAGTAAAGAAAGCAAAAAGAGACTTCTTCGGCCCCAAGTTATCCCACTTACTTCAAACCGACCCTCGTAAGTTCTGGAAGGCGATTAATCCGAGTCATGGCCGTACTGACCCCGTGTTTTTAACAGATGACAATCGCCACATGAACGATGATGAAGCAGCAGACCTACTTAACTTATTTTTCTCTAGCGTATTTACAGAAGAGAACTTCCCTCTTCCTCCCATTTCCGAGCGTAATGTTATCGCTATGCCCCCCCTTGAATTTTGTAGTGAAGGCATTATAAAGATAATAGATAAACTACCCACTAACAGTGCACCGGGTGAGGATTCCATATCAGGAAAGTTTCTAAAGTTGATAAAAGGTCTCGTATCTCCTATTTTTTCACAATTATTTCAACAGAGCCTAGTTTCGGGACGTGTTCCCCCCGATTGGCGTTCTGCAATCGTTAAACCCATTTTCAAATCAGGTGACTCATCAAACCCCTCGAATTATCGTCCTATTTCCCTCACAAGTGTCCCATGCAAACTAATGGAACATGTTATTTTTACGCACATCATGGCACACTTGGATCAAATCGACTTTTTCTTTCCTAATCAGCATGGTTTCAGGAAAAACTACTCATGTAACACTCAGCTCATTGAATTTGTACATGATTTGCATTTAAATACTCACGCTGGAACACAAACCGATATTACATTCATTGACTTCGCGAAAGCATTTGACACAGTACCCCACAATCGTTTAATTTCAAAACTTTCTCATCTCCAAATCGACCCCCACATTCTTGACTGGATATCGGCTTTTCTCATCGACAGAACTCAGTCAGTAATGGTAAACAATAGTGTCTCTTCACAGGTGCCCGTGGTTTCCGGAGTTCCTCAGGGAAGTGTTCTCGGACCTTTGCTTTTCTTAGTTTATATCAATGATCTCCCTGCGAATATCGAGTCAACGATCAGACTTTTTGCTGACGATTGTGCTGTCTATCGCAAAATTTCCGCCCCAGTTGACCATGCAATTCTTCAAAACGACCTAAACAAAATTAGCGACTGGTGTACTACCTGGCAAATGAAAATAAACTCCAGTAAATGTCGCGTATTAACAGTCACAAATAAGAAAAACATATCACATTTCCAATATTCAGTTTTGAACCAGGATATTGAAAATGTACCACTATATAAGTACTTAGGTGTCCATTTCACTAACAATTTGTCTTGGAAAACGCATATAGAAAGCACGGTCGCCAATGCATCAAGGAAACTGGGTTTCTTGAAACGCCACATTCATTCCGCCCCACAATCGACAAAACTTCTTGCTTACAAAACTATTATCCTTCCGAAGCTAGAATATGCTAGTGTAATATGGAATCCTCACCAAAACTACTTAACGCTACAATTAGAAGGTCTGCAGAATAAAGCTGCACGCTTTATCAGTCATGAGTATTCGCCCCTAACAAGTGCCACTGGTCTAAAAAGAAATTTGGGTTTATACCCGTTAGAAATGCGGCGAAAAATTGCTCGTTTATGTTTTTTTCATCAAATATATTACGACGAAACACTATTTAGCAAATTCTTATGTTCACCAGCACAGTTCACGTCTGCTAGGCTTGATCACTCGTGCAAAGTGGAACCCATTAAATCACGTACCAACTTGTTCATGTTTTCTCCACTCGCATTATCTATAAAAGACTGGAATAGTCTTCCTAACGACGTTGTAATTTTATCTGACCCGAATCGATTCAAGCAGAGGTGTGAAGAACTGTTTTGTTAATTTGTTGCTCCCTGATGTCCTTTTGTATTCATAATAATCGCCTTTTATCCCATTGTTATTTTTGTTGTATTTTAGAGTACGGAATTTGCTTATGTTCAACTGTTGGTTTGCATTCTGTGTGTATGGCGTTTGCTGTGTTATTCTATATAAAAACTAGTCCAAGATCATTCTTTACTCATGTAATGTGTATATCCCGACTTTTCCCAATTTTTGCTATCCCCCTCATGTAATGCATCGCCAGATGCCTTTGAGGACAATAAATGAAATGAAATGAAATGCCAACCACGGATATTGTTAGCCTTGGAAGCCATCTGTTTCCTCACGAATCGGTCCCAACTTGATTATTCGTCGATGGGTGTTGTTTTACCAAGTGCGAGCGATTCAGTCACCCAGTGATCACGTTTTATTTGTGAGCCACAATCAACCGTCTGGACAAACCAGTGCGGTTCAATATTAAGTCAAGGAATGATTTGACGGTGAAAATAAATAATTTACCTTTATAATTTCCATTAATCGGGTAGACGCAGAATGCTTAATGTGTTCCGAGTCATGCTGTTTCAATCTGTTTGAAACTCTTTCGCTCGTTTTGCCCGTTTCATTTTTAATTATTTCTTGTCACGAATATGTCAACACAAAGAGGCGGCGCACTTTTCGTTAATTGGCTTTCTCCAGAAGTATCGCGGTAGGACAAGATGTTTGCGACTGACCAATGGCGTGCAACCACAGCTGCTCTTGAAGGCAGTCATGGCGTTTCGTGCCATACTACGGTAGGTGGCGTGATCTTTTACGTCATCCATTAGTATGGGCCACGTTGTCACGTTATTGGTGCCACCTCGACGACGTGACGTCATGTGTAATGCAAAATAACGTCACGTGACCAGTTTAAACGACACGATGCTATGCGACATAACGGATTCATGTCACGTGGCGTGATGTAACTACAGTCTCCGTGATATCATAACCTATAATGACTACTTGCTCATGGTATCCTCTGGTGTACTTACGCGTTAAAGTGACCCCACCTAACACATGCCTACCCTGCAAAAACGTATATATAGTCTTACGGAAACAAACAGCTGTGTCCACACTCATCCTATTTGCTCAACTGGTCAGGTGAAGAGTATCAAACAACAGAGCCTGAGGTCCTTAGTGCGTTTCCTAAAGAGGCACAAAGTATTTTTCCAAAGAAGCCTGGTGGAGCCACAGTGGGAGACCATGGTTTCTGTAGGTTTTATATCGTTGGTCGTGGAAAATAACCCCAAGACTGCCCCCTTAGTTATTAAATGCTCATCGAGAGTTTTCTTTTTAGATTTCACTGCGGACGTAATTCTGCCTCCCTACCCCCATGTGCTCCTCTTGTGTTCCATGAATCGAAATGCAGTAAGAAATATTGCTACCCCCCAACGTTTCGTTTTTTTTTCTTGTTTTGTTTTATGTATGTACCTATAGCCTTCTAAGGCAGCGACTTGCTCGGCACGGTCTGTCCAATCGATGGCATCTTCGCTTTTGTTCAGCCACTTCTCCAGCTCCGTCCTGTTGTCTTCGACACAAGTCACTCAGCACGATGTCGTTGAATCGATTAGAGGACATGAAAGAATACCAGGCTGACGGTCCGACGCCCACTTCCAGGAGTGTCCTGCCCTGAGCCAAATCTGTCGAAGGCACATGAGAGTTACTCATTTGGTCCAGCTTTACTATGAACACACACCGATTTAACAATTCCCCGCAATCGTTTGAATAATGTACCCCCACGTTGTAGTATCCTCTATTTTTTCGTTACGATTCCTGAATCTTCATACTCATTCTATTCCTCAGGACAGACACTTGACACTTCGCGCAATCCAAATTAACTAAAGGAAACAGGTTTTCGCTCCTGTCACTTTGCCGAGAGCTATCGCTGACGTGACCAGGGAAAATTTCGTTATTCTAGCAAATCTCGTTAGAACGGAGTGTGAACTATCACAAATGAATTGTGTTGTTTCCGCCTGGTGTATTTCAGCATTTAGTTTGCAAAACGAACAAGAACATTTTAATTACTTCATCTTTTTTTTACAACGCATATTGCATTTATCGAATTGACGCCTCGACCGCAATGCGGTCTTCGCCTTGCACATGCAATATGTGAAAAATGTAGGTGCTAAAAACAGTAACAGAAGTTTCCTTTCTATTTAATAATTTATCCACTAGAAAACACTCTCTATAAAGAGCGCAACACTAGTGCGAAAAAAGATGGCCTGTTTTTGTTATTTTCTTTGAATAGAAAGATGGATAAAAACCTAGTGGCTTGGTTGTAATTGCTCAAGGAGGGCACGAACCCAGAAACTCGAATATGCGTTTGTATGAACAGTGTCACGCAATGAATGCGCGACACTTTGCACACGAGCACGATGTGGGCGATTTTATATTTTGTATTTTACTTTGAAGGAATAACTGCGAGCCACATATGACATACGTTATTTAAATACAGTAACTAGAAAGGGCTTCCTTCTACTCCCTCAAAAAGTAAAAAAAGTAAATTACTCGTTAATGCAATTAAAATGGAAAGCATTACTTCAACTCTTGCAAGTAAAGGGGTATTTTCTCGCACACTGAATGTGATGTTTTTTTATTTAAGCTTAGTAGTTATGTCGCCGTTAATAATTTCTTAATTTTAATGCGTTCACTCAGTTGGCTAAACCAACATACATGGTGTGACATCTTTCTGTGGTATATCTAGCGTTCCCATGTTGTTCAAATTACAAGCACAAGCAGCGGCCGTTTACTAGTAACACCTACTAATGTTAAACATGCTGATAAAAAGGGTGCAAGAAAAGTCGATCGTTAAAGAAACATCTTTACCGAATTAAATGATTGTGAAAATTCTTGGTGCGTGTGGGACGCAACGCTTTGTACAATTTTATCGCAATATCGAGACGGTTCGCTTACAAAGCATAACCAACATGGTGAGGAGTTCTGTTTTAGTCTCATCCGTTACAGTCGTTTGACCTCAATGCGAAAGTGTGCGTGGGAACGGTAACATTACAGAGGCCTAATAATTGTGATCAAAGCGAAAGGTTATGAAGTAAACAGGAAGTATTTACCTAAAGAGTACATTTTATTTGGTATGTCCTACGAGTCTCACGTACGTTAATACTATCCTCAGGAATTTTACGTTGCTTCAATGTAGTGAGCAGAAATTAAAATTTTGAAAACGTGGTTTTTCAAGAGAATGTCACGTGTTGTGCGGTTGCTCCGATGAAATCAAGGTATGGGACAGCACAGCCGACAACCACTTTTGTGTTACGAATCTTAGGCTTACCTAAATCGAGGGGGGATCTCACGCTTATGCTTTGTAGAGTATTTCTGTCTGCTCATATGTTTTAAACATTCGTGTTTTGATTGGATGTGTTAACTCCAGATCCGCATATATAAAACAGAGGAAGCCCAGTCTTCAGAACACTGAGCACAGCTTACCTGACTGGAAAATCCGGTGAAGCTCCTCTTGGTGAAAACTATTACCTGGCCCATTCTTCAGGGCCGCATAAGTTTTGCCCACGAAATTTTCTTTGAAAAGAGGAATAAGGGTTTGAGATTCGACGCTTCCCAACATGACAAATGTGCAATTCCTGCAAGATAGGATTTTTTCAGTAAAATGTGAACTTGCCGGCGTAGATAACTTGGATATTAATATAAACAAACAGATCCGTTGCGAAATTTCACTCAATCTGCCTTGTACAACATTCACACATATAGTTTTTACTGTGTGTATTTGCTTAAGGTAGCGGAGCAAGGACACAGCCATAAGACACTCTTTTACAAGTCTTCCTTGCGATCTACGACATATTTATGCTAAACCATTGAAGGGGCAATTCAACGATTTTTGTACTTTGCGAGAATACCGCTTAGAACGGATCCCTGTCGTAATGACCTGGAAAAACCCATTCGTTTTCCACCAAACGCAATTGTAGTCGCAGAAAAAAGATTAAAGAAGAACGAGCCGTGCTGAGCCCTCAACTCGCATCTAGAACAAGCGGTCACGTGATCTGGAGCGATTATATGCCGGAAATGTTGATCATACCCACGCGCTGGGGTTGGCGAGGCACAGGACACGCGCTGACTACCAGACATTGTTATGGTTCATACATTGTCCTAATTGCAGCGATTGGACACGGGCCACTACCCGAATGCTTCTCGAGCTATCGATTATCGCGAGCCCAAATCGAGTGCTCATGCAATGCTCGGTTCCAATCTATGAGCCGCATTCAAGTATTGTCACTGGAGGATACTGCAATACCTCAGTTACGTCATCAAGTTTCGCAAAGGAGAGATTGAATGAAAACGCTCGCTTTTGTCATTGAAATTACACCGCAACGAAGGAGTTTCTCTGCCAGTGGCGTAACGTGCGAGTATCCTTGAGTCCCACTAGTGCCTGTAAGCTCATGTAAAGTGAAAAAACATTCGCACTGAATATTGTTGCCCACCCCTTTAACTGTCGCATGGAGCGAAGCCAGCGTTGTCTGTAGCAGCGAAAAACGGCACCTAAATTCCGTCTGTAGCTGCGAAAAAACGGCACCTAAGTTCCCAATGGCTGAGCGAAACGGCGACTCAAAGTTCCATTGGCCAAAAGCACAGCATCGCAGATGCTTCTTCAAGGAAGCCGGCGGGGCGCTCCAACGTCAAAGCGAACGCGCCTCAGAAATAAAACACGAAGAAAAAGACAGCAACGCAGATGCATCGTCACGGAATCCGTGGAGCCGGCGCGGGCGCCGTGCTTGCGCAATGGAGGAGTGTGATGTCACTGCCGGAGCGCCGTATGAAAAAGGAAGACGTGGCGCGCTGCTTGTGGAAATGCCCTGCGTGTAGAAACGCTTTCGCGTTCCTACAAACGTTTTTGTAGGAACGCTTTTGTTTTTACATGAACACTTGTAGGAGTGCTTTCGCGTTCCTGCACGTAAGGAGTCTTAAACGTTTCTTTCAAGTTTAATACGTGTTGTTCGAATGTATGTCTTTATAAAACGAAGCCATTAATTTCAAAGTATACTTTCTAATGGCGGCTGATTCGGCTGATCTTTCCTCTTATTATGTAATTTGAGGCCTTACAAAATTTAAAAGAAAATTCTGCATGCTATATGGAAATAGGACCCACAACGGTACTCACCTAAGATCAGAAGATAACGAACCTGACTGATTGCTACGCGTGTATCTGGTGATCCGCGCTGTTGAGAGCCGAGTCTGCTGCACCTGCGTCGAGCTCATGCCCTTTTAATGTGGCCGCTTTTCATCATGTATTGCTCTGAAACATCTGCTACTTTGTTCAAAGCGTTTCATTGATCGCGTGGGCGGCGTCATGTTATTTGTGACGTAAATCGACTTGTCAAAAATCGTAAATTCCTTTGCGCATTTCGCAGATGAGGACAGCATGTTTTAGGAACGTCCTTGCCACATTTGTACTTTTAACACCAGAAATTGTGTTTTATTTTCGTTATTTCAAAGCGCCTCATCTCTTTTCTCGTCCCCATGCCCTTATCACATGTCATATGATGCACACTGGTACACTTGCGCAAGAAAGAGGCCGAAGCACGCATGAAGACTGAAACTTGAAGTACGTACATTTTTAGATTCATTTTAAATACACCAACTGCGCAACAATCTAAAGCATGCGTTCAAACGAAAGCGTGTCTCTCATTTGTTCAAGTGTTCAAGTGTCAAGGCCGGAAGATGTGTGCGGGTTTTCAATCATTGAACCTGGTGAATATTTATTATTTATTAATTATTCTGTTCAGTCGTTTATTTTATTTTTACCTGATCGGGCCACTAGGAGTGCGGAAATTACGAAAGAGGGTATGTTAAAAGCCCGCAGAAGTTTGAAGAATCATAAGAAGCAAGATTAAAAAGAAACAAGATTTTGCGAGTGATCCCTCTGCAGTAGTAAACCTAAAACGTTTCGAAGCTATAACTGCTTCTTATCAGATCGTTGGGTCGACTCCGCTCGTACTAAGTTATCAGACGGAGTAAAGTCTGACAAGATCCCAGCGGAGACCAGGCGCAGCGAGGGTGACCCACTTCTATTGTTCGAAGACATTCGTAAATTATGAGTATCGTGCAGGGTTGGGCAGTATCGCGATACAAATGTACCGCGATAGTATTTCAGAAATACATTTCGTGTCTGTCTTTCTGTATCGCGATACATTTTTTCATCAGTATCCGTATTCCTGTATCGAAATACATTTTGGAATTTTTCTTTGTATCGCGATACAATCAGGATGAAATGTATTTCGTTACTTTTCTTGAGAAATACTCTCTCCCCCCCCCCAAGAAAAAAAAATACAAGTCCGAATGCAATTTTATTTTTTTACTTCTCAGGGCATCAGGGTTAAGGAGATGCTGGGGCATTGTTGCTTTGCAGACCAAGGTTCCTTCCGATTCTTCAGACTATTTTTCTAGCCGTCCTCCTATCTCTTCGGAGAAGTGTTGCGTAGCGGGAGACTCAAACCAGGTGGCGTGCCAGGATTGGAGTCAGAGCATCTTGTGCCGTAGGTCCATAGGTAGGAATATCTTGAGTCAATGTTTGCTGGCATCCAATGTCCGCTTATAAATGTATCTCTTGCCTTAGCGTACACAGTACACCCAGCCGGCAAAGCTGGAGTCATACACAGTCCGTTGCAGCACGAGCCTGGCGGTGGTTGACTTCAAATAGTAGGATGGCTCAAGCACTAAATTTCAACACATATTCGAATGCGTCTGCGGCTGCGCCCGTAATATTGCACGGCTCGCGGGTACGTCATCAGCCGACGTGAACGTGAGCCGCTCCACTGGGGATCCGAAACCAAGGAAGGAGGCCAGACGTGACCTCGCTTTGCCGACCCAGACTTCGTACACTCTGCGACTCGTCTCGAGCGCGCTGCTTTCTCGGAGAGTTCGAACCTGTGCCGGCAACATCAGGTCGCAATCCACGAGATATCTGTTTGAGTGATGCTAGGCGAAACTTGATGACTGCAATCCATGCGTTGGTAGCGGAGGGTCTGCAGGAAGCACCTTCTACAACAGGGATGCCATCGTATAGTTTTTTCAATACGTGTCTCATCAAGAAGATGAGACACGTGTTCCAGGATGCTTCAGGTGGTCCACTATTCTCAAAAATTCCAAATGACACTGCCTGCACAATCTTCAACGAGGTAACCTACAACGAAAGAACCTATTGTACTTTCTTACAGCAGCGTGGTAAAGTTTCATGTTCAAGGCCACACCTACAGATAAAGAATACCAGTTCATTACACCGTGACGTCATGTGATCAATGTTGGCAGGGACGTCCTTATTGGACAGGGGCGTGGTGACGTTTTGATGGGATTTAGGTGTGACATAGAATTTATTTAGAGGTCGAAGTCTTTTCGCATCTCTTGTCAGACAGACAGGATGTCAGGAAGGGACCGCTGTCCGTCCTGGGTAGAACGTTTTTTGAGCCCATTGAAGACTCCTCGCCGTCCGAAACCACTACATTTAAGGCAAAGTGCCAAGCCTCCGGTAAAATAATTGGCGGATCAAGAACTTCCACTTCCAAATTCAAGCTTCATCCCAGTTGGCGTCTCTAACAAATGTGAAAAATGTATTGCAGTATCAGTATTTCTGTATTTGTATTTCTTTCCTCCCTAAAATGTATTCCTGTATTTGTATTTCCAAAGAATTTTTACCTCTATTTAAAATGTATTTCCAATACGTATCGCGATACATTTTTACAGATGTATTTTAGTATCAGTATTTTGGATACTATTTTAATTTATCCCACTATTTGTACTTCCAAATACATTTTTGAGCATTTCTACCCAACCCTGGTATTGTGCACTCTCAGAAAAAAAGGTGTATTATTACACCCTTTGTCCCATATAATACACCCCAAAACTTCAGTTCGACGTACAGCGCACTGACGTCAATCTGACGGTACTCAGCTTTCACGAGCGGCTTGATAGTCGAGTGGTACAACTTAATAAAATAGCTAATGTACTGTTACTGACTACAAAAAAATGGGGTTTTCTTGATCCTACTGCAAAACCTGTGTGTTTTCTTTTTGTGGTCTTTGACACGTATTTTGGCTATTTAATAAGTTATGTCGCACCGTTATCAAGCCCGTCGTAAAATTTGGGGCCGTCTGTTCGACTATAGTGAGTTCTAAGCCGAACTGAAGTATTGGGGTGCATTATATGGGACAAAAGGGTATAAGGTGATACCCTTTTTTTAGAGTGTGGATATGCGAATCTAACTGCTCTGTTTTGCGAGGCTATAGGTATTATACTCACAACCGGTGGATACGCCGTCCCACCGAATTGCACAGCTGTGCCGAGTTTCCGGTCGCTCGCTGTGCAAATATATCACTATTATTACACAGCTGGGAAACCGAAATGAAAGTCTGCTTCGGATGTATGAAACCCGTGCTTCGTAGCCGAACTAAATTAGATCGCAATGTTGCCGTGTTTGCCGCCATATGGCATATGTATCGCAAACTAACCAACAAACTTAAGAACTAACTGATCGACAACGGGTATCATAATCCAATTCGTTCTGGCAGGCTCTAGCGCTTCGCGTTACACTGGCGAGTCTCCCAATTCAGCTGTTATATAACGTCTTATCAAAGTTAAAGCAGTATATCCGCCAGCGGAAGTGTATTCGCAAAGGAAAGAAATACCGATCGCCCATCTGCAGTGATTGTTCGAGATATACCAACCCGCCACATGAGACACACATTCTGACGAAACGAAGGCTCGCTAACCAGACAGTCTGGCAGTTGAGCAATAAAATAAAAACTTGCACAAAATCCTCAAGAATGTATTTAAGTTCGGTGATTGAGTACCCGTTAAACAGGATTTGAACAAAGAATACTGTAAACGACTAAATTTTCGCGGGGACCTAATTTTCGCGAAGTTCGCGAATCACCTACAAACGCGAAAAATACGTCCCGCGAAAAATTCGGGCAATATGTGAACGATACGGAAGCTACACTCGATTCGGCGAAAAATTAAAACCCGCGAATAATTTCAAATTTTCAGCTTTGGCCCGATTCGCGAAAATTTGAGCCCGCGAAAATTAAGTCGTCTACAGTATAGCCTTTTCGAAAATCAGTCTGGCAACTTTAATTTCTATCATCAACAAAGTGCGTGTCATCTGTGACAAACTGATGCAGTCCTTTTCGAGACTGGTGAAGGAAGATGTTAAAAATGCTACGAAGTGGAGGATACGAGGCCTTTACGTTCGAGACGTCCCACAAAAAACGACGCACGAATTAGATATAACAGCTTCGTAAGTGTTTATTTTTGAGTGTGGTCTAATCCAACGTTACTAGATCAAAGTCAGTTGACAAGCTCCCTACACCGCCTGGCCCCTCTTTGGTGCGCGTCCACTCGGTGGCGTTCTCTCTGCCGTGCTAAAGGCGCCCATCAACATCAGCGAAACTCAACTTATGAATTGAATACGCAATCACTTGGACTATGCTCGGAATACCGAGCTTCGACAACGTCACCTGGAATATCCAAAAGCCTGCGAACGACCTCCTCTTCCTACATATAACTCCATCTAAGTCCGATGGTGTGAACTCAGCAATCGGACCCGAGCCCCATACCGAGCGTCCATCGACGCGCCCCGTTGATTGGAGACGAGTCCCAGCCGAACGCTGCTTCTGCAGTCGTATCCAATCTGGGTCTTTTCTTCACCTCACCCTGATGAAGTCAAAATTCTACACCACCGGCTTTCATCATTCTGGGTGGTGTTGAATATAATGGCTCGAACAATTCACGCTCCCATCGTGAGCTCGAAGCATGGGACACCCGGGCACGTGAACGTATAGGCACCAGCCGAAAGAAGACGAGACAGGCTATCTTGGTCACGGCCCGAGGAGACTAATACTTCTCATTTATACCTGGTATTTCCTGTAACAACCAAAGGTGAAGTTTAATGGACTTTGGGGAATGAGCCCAGAAGGCATTTAGTCAAAAGAAAATGATCGAAATGTTTCTTTGAATGCCACATCTTTTTGTTGAAAACACCAAGTTTCTGATTCTTGGGTAGAACATTTCCTGAGCTCGGGATTGCCTGTAACATTGTCATCCGCTTCAGCTGTTTCCGGCGGTACAGGGCTGCAGCTGACAAAAACGAATCGCATGTTGACCTTGTCTTCATCAATCTGTGCAAACAGATCACCTTTATTTTTTTTATTCTTTTATGTGGCACTGACACGGGAGTGCAATATTCCACCGCAGATTGCTTTGTTCCCTCTGAACACCTAGCCGAGTGTAACGCTTTGCTTCTACACTATTCTCTCGGTACCGCCATGTTTGACTGCCAGGCCGTGAGACTCGTTTTGATCATGCGCAGTAACTGTTTTTTGTTTTTTTTGTGGTATAGCATACGCCGCGCACGCATTCACAACTCAATGACTGGGTATTCTGTGCCGGACCGATATGCGCAAAGTTTAAGGGTGTCCAGAGAAAGTTTCTGAGATGGCCTATATTTGGCGATAACTCACTGTGCGGGCACAAAGCATCCTAGAAATGTATAAACTATAGCAATTCGCGGCGAATTTGTTTTTTTTTAGAAAAAAATCAAAGATCGAAATTAACTCTAGCCATGGGAAGAGCATTGTGCCGGCAGCCAGGACGGCACGTGACCAATTAAAACGCGACATTTCGTTGAGATTGCAAACGCGGTTTTTACAAAATATGAATGTTTTTATAGATAATAAAAAAATAAAAAAGTCGAAAAAGTTTTTTTTGGCGGCGAGGGAATATAATACTGCAATAATCATCTCGTATTGTTGCGTTTTAATTTTATGACAAAATCTCCAGTTTATACAGAGACGACCATATTGAGAGCCAGAAGACGCAATGAGAGCAGCGGTGCAGGGAACTTTCGGAATAGCCAAAAGTTCAATGCATCTCATAGGTTTAGTATATCAAAAAATTTGAAAGAAACCTTTTGTTGTTGCTGTGGAATTATATTTTTAAAGATGAGCCTCTCTGACCATGCCTCCAGGAGAAAGCATGGTCTCGTAGGCGACGCACGCGGGCGTTCGCGAGCGAGGCGTCAACGATGTGAGACGCCGCCAGGAGGTCTTAAACGCTCTCCTGAAAAATGTTTTAATCAGATGAAGTGAAGATTATCCTGATTTCCATGCATCCGTATCCTCTTTACGTTACGTAGTGATTCTGGAATCTTAATTTCACTCTAGTGGCCAGGTAACTGCCGGCGAGCGCAGGCCTGCATCGTCTGCTTTCCGAGTTTCGGAATGCATACTGCGCTTCGACCTCGTCTATCTTACGTCCAGTTATAAAAACAATTCAGACCGGATAGCTGTTCACCGATGTGCCCAATATTGAAGTCGGGAGTAGAAACACCAAACCTGACCGATGAACTTCTAAGAAACGCCTCTCCCGTCCTCTTTGTGTCTTTATTACCGTCGTTAGCGCCTGTCTAGTCGTCTTTGTTTCTTGATTGTCCTTGTTTTGTTCGCGCTTTTAACCTGTTAATTCAATAGAAACTATTGCTTTTTCGCAAGGCCTTGAAATTGGTCAAGCCTCTACTAGTTGTTGACATCAATAATTCAATTGCAACATGAAACATGAAGCTAATAATTAAAATGTCAATCTACACTATCTGTAAAAACCCGACTTACCATGAGGGCCATCAGCTCATCTAAAGTCTTGCGCAGACTGACACTTACCCCCGAATTTACAGATGTAACTTAACTCGCAGCCACGCCTCGACTTGCTGAAGACCGACTCAAAACCCGCCTCGACTTGAACGAAACCAAGTTGCTTTTTCATTTCATAGACCCTCCGGCGGACTTCCTTCGTCAAATGTAGGGTCACTAAATAAGCTACGCTTTCAGAGTACCGCATTCCTTTTCTTTGGCATTTTGCCGACAATACAGTCGCTCTATCCAACAATATTCTGGTTCGCTGCGGCATCATTGGACCGCAGCAGCCACGTGAGTCGCTATCATCATCATCGCGTTTTTTCAACGCCACCATCTTGGGTCCATCGATCCGCTGCCTGCTGCTGTTTTACTGTTTACTGCGCGCGCAAGCTGAAGTCCGTCGCATAGCACGCACTTTTTTCTTCTTACGTTGAGATACGAACAACACGACTTTGATTCGCTGCCACAGTTGCGGCTAGGGCAGCTGGCGCAGGCGACGGCTAGAGCTCGGCTTGGCTCAGCTACAGTCGCTCCTCCATCTGCGCGCGGACCCAAGATGGCGGCGCCAGACGCGCTTCAGACGCCTAGTTTGGGAGTTTCGGTACTCTGAAAGCGTAGCTTTATTTAGTGACTCTAGTCAAATGCGCTTGAAGTCACGGCCAGTGGCAGGACTTCACATCTGGGAGCGAGAGTATCGTGCTGTTTTTCACTTAAACTTTGTTTGATATTAGAAAAACAAATTCTTTAGTTAAGGTGTTTTTTTTTTGTTACACTTGCTGAGAACTGAGAAATTGCCAAACCCATTATAATAAAGACTTTAAAAAGCAAAGCTGCACGGGTATTTTAGACAAAATGAGGCTTTCATCTGGCAAGGTTCGCACATCGGGAGCGTGGTTCAAGCTAATCGCCGTCGCCGTCGTCGCCCTTGCCGTTCTGTTATGTCGAGATTTACCAAACCTTTCATAGCAACTAAAAAAAAATTCCATGCAGCGCTTTACGGGCGATGAAAAGCCGATCTAAATTTGGCTTATGCAGAAGCATGAAAACTGTATAAGAATGTCAAAAAACCGACATTTCGTTAGTAAACCTTAAGGTGGAAACTTGGGAGCTACTCAGCACTGAGTATATCCGCATGCCTGGGGTAAGTCCACGGGACTCTAAATAGCTAAACAAATGCTGGGAAAATCTCAAACAAAAGTGGAAAAAAGGGTTGTTGGACCAAAAACGAAAAATTCTTAAAGCAGGTAAGTGGCCAAGCTACTTTGAGCAATGAAAGCACTTCAACGTGTGAGATTCGCGAATCTCGCTATCGCAGCCTTTTATACTGCCTTTTCGCGAACTTGTACCACTCCGTATTATCAGTTTCCCCATCAATATTTAATTTGAGAGGCTAGATCAGCCAGTATGAAAAGACTACAACACACACAGTGTGACGAGTGCAGTTGATTTCCTGATTGTCTCCATAGCTATATCTGCTAAGTTTTAGCTTATACAAATAACATGCCCCCATACGCTGTGCACTGTGTGGGGCACGATTGTTTAGTCTGCACAGTTGCATAATTTTATTGTTGTAACGATGCAATCGTTGCCTTTTGAATTTTACATACCAAATAAACATGCTATAGTATCCCCTTACCTTGTCTTTGTTTGGAATTGGGTGCGCGTTATCCGTGATTTTATTCAGTGCCTCGACATACATAAAACTACCATTAGAAGGAGGATCCCATTTTGCCCCCGTGAGTGTCATCTCAATGCTTGTCGGGGCATTGGCGGAGCACATGGCCCCTCGCCTCACCAACGAGGAGGACTGCGATGGGGCATCGTACATGCTCCCCGTCCAGAGCGAGCTGGTGGTGAAGCTGCCGCAGCTGATGATCAATGGCGAGGAAGATCAATACGAATACATTGGTACAGTGTGACATGCATAATGCGTCTATGCACATTGCAGCACATTGGTACACATTTTTGATCTTCGGACTTGTATGTCATCCATGCTGTGTAGGGAGGATTCACCTGCGGCTTATATACAAGTTGCGTGCGGCGCATTCTGGGTACATCGCCATCTTTGGGTCCTTGACAGCAGACAGTCGCGCCCACGCGGCCTCAGAGGACGCGGCAGCGCCAGGACCAGTCACACTACGCCACTAATCTTTCTCTGGTTTCGGTGACACCAGAATTTGCAGCCCCAGTATGGAGTCGTGTGGGACGGTCGGCTGCCGCACAAGGTCACAGTCAAAAAAGAAAAAAAAGGAGAACAAGCTTGGGGACTCCTGCTTCTTCAACACTGACTCCCAGAGTTCGAACACACGAGTGCAAGAAAGTATGGCCACTCTCCTTGAGAAGGCAACGCGAATGGCTTGCGCGCATCAACCGGAAAAACCTCGTCGAAGACTTTGACAAGTACCGAAGTGTTGAAGGAACTTAGGTTCAGGTAAGTGTCGGCACCGTTTGCTTTCGTCGGACATGAACGGTAAGGTTTCCACAAAACGTCGCCCATCGCCTGTCGCTGCTGCTCATCGCAACATGCGTCGGTTGCATGTGGTTTCGACAGACCGCGCGGATCGTGTCGCGTCGCTTGGAAACGACAAGAGCCGTAGGGGTGCGGAATGGGAGTGTGATTCTTTTTGCCTGAGCTGTGGCGACAAAAGGGTGACAAAACAAACTCGTGAACGGAGACTTCTTTCGGTGCCTATTTTCCGCCTTTTCCTGAGATACGATCACATTTGAGTTTCTTGAGCATGTTTCTTTGTTACGATTGAACTTTCGCCACAACTAGAACTAAAGTATGAACTGGATGTAAGCGATTTTTTCTGACGAAGCAACATGACTGGACCCGCTTTCGCTCTTTCCGTCGAAACCACATGCAAGTGACGCACGTTCCAATGAGCAGCAGCGATGGGCGACTGGGGAAGGTTTGTGGGAATCTTACCGCTCATATGTCCGACAAAAGCAAACGGTGCCGACACTTACCCGAGATGAAGTGCCTTGAACACACTCGGCACTTTTCGACGTCTTCGTCGGTGTCTTTGCGGTTGATGCGCGCAAGTTATTCGCGTTGCCTTCTCACGGAGAGCGACGATACTTTCTCGCACTCGAGTGTTTGGACCCTCGGAGTCTTGAAGAAAAGGAGTCCTCGAGCTTGCTCTCCTCTTTTTCTTCTTCGACTGCGACTTGGTGCGGCAGCTGACTATCATGCACGACACGATACTGGCGTTGCGAATTCCGGTGTGAACAAAACCAAAGAAAAATATTTCTTTGTACATCATTTCCGCTGTCCCGCAACGTACTCCGCAACCCGCTAAGAGATCCGAGAATCTATAGGCAAGGCTAGCGCCGCTTATGCGCATTAGTGGCGCAGTCGTTCCGGAGAGCGGGGGTAAACTATCTACGAAAACTCCTAAAGATTCGTGGTGTAGTGCGGCTGATCCTGGTGTGACCGCGCGGCTGTCTGCTAGCGGAGACCCAAAGATGGCGATGGAGCTAGAATGCACCGCTTGCGATCCGCCCATACGCCGCAGGTGAATACTACCTATACTTAAAAGCTATAAACCTATTTCAAAACGTTTGGCTTTTCAAAACACACTTGAGCTGCACACGATATCACGTTAGGAGAGGGCCAGGACTTCTTTTCTAGCGTAACATTGGATAATAGCGCGACCAAATAGACTGCTTCCATAAAACCCTGCGTGCAACATTGCATCTGTTGTATTCTGTTTTGGCTTGAATCGACGTATTGACGAAGTCGAACATACATAAAGCATGGACCATCTGAAGCCTGGTTCAGAGAGTTACTTTCAAAGCGACTGGAATCACTGAAGAGAGAGACCCCTGAAACAAATGGCTGCTACACTTTCAGTGTGACGACCTGTACAATTAATAACATCATCAAGCCATCACAGGTTCTGGTTACCTCTGTCAGTCATTAAAGTAACGTTTGTTACTTTGCGAGCAAGTGTCTTGAACAATGAACAATAAGCAAAAAATATTAACACCAGAATAGGGCATTGCAGTGGAGTGAATTATGGATATTTGCAGTAATCAGAAATTCATTGGTCTCAATACTAACTTTCTGGGATGTAAATTGTATGCAACGTGCTGTATATGTTTATCCAGCCAGATATCCGCTTACCCTTTTTATTTCAGACGCCCATGATCGGCCCAGAAGTTGCAGATGAGGGCGGCAGAACGCAGCATGGAGATGGAGGTGAAGCGAGCAAGGAATGAGCTCGCGCATCTGAAGCTGTAGCTGCAAAGTAAAGAGGCTGCTGACAAATAATATGTAAATTAAAAAAATGGGTTCCAATTCCTTCATAGACTTGGAAGAGGAAAGCTAGGGCTATATCACATGACTCATTCGGTTGAGGGTAAAATAAAACATACTTAACAAATGAAGAAAGGACCACAGCAGAATTTTACACCACCTTTACTTTAGGCGGCTCTAAAGAGGATTCTACAATCGTGTGTTCTGGGTCATAACCGATTCTACAGGCCCTAAAGCATCCTAAAAACAAAAAAATTGCAATCGCGCGACACTATTTTTTTTTTTAATTTTAAACGTGATGAAAGGTCGGGACACAGCCCCCTCTGAGCGCACCTTTCCGCTCGGGAAAGGCTGACGCCAGCAGCGGTGTCAACGCGGTGACGATGGGCGCTCGTCGCCCATTCGCAATTCAGCTCTCCGAGAGGCGGTTTGCGATCGGCCGACGAGCGCTCATCGTCACCGCGCTAACACCGCTGCTTGGGTATACCCCGCCTTTTCAGTAAAGTGGTGTGTGCCGATCTTCGATCAAGTTTTAAATAGGGAAATCGACATCGCGTGATTGTAAGTTTTGGATTTTTCGGATGCTTAGGGATCGTATAATCAGTTATGACGAAGAACAGACGATCGCAGAATTTTCTTAAGTGCCCTTCAAGTCTCGAGCGGGCATGTGGAACAGAAACGCTAATAAAGCCAGTACCCATACCCTAGGAGTAAGATGTCAATCCTTGGATGATCTAAAGAGGACTCTGAATTCACTCAAAAAGAGGTGATATACATACCCATGCCTTCTGGAACACTCGAAGGTAAATATATTCCCAGCGTTACTTTTGGCCGAGGCTATGTCTCAATGCACAACCAGGCTAACGCAACTAGCGGCGTTCAAGGAAAGATCGGTAGAGGCCGCCAAGAGTCATGGTGACGTCACGATGACGTAAAATATGTTGATCACCCTCTCCGGCAACTAGGACGGGTACAGCCGTTAACATCCATGTTTCCTCGGGGCGGTCTTTCTGCGCTCAAGCATAGGGTTCTTGTTTCCACCGCCTCAAAATATGGCGTTACGATCGACGTGGCAGCCGTGGCAACCACAGTGTGGCGGCAACGGCGCAACCGGTGCAACGGTCGCCGACATCCGATGAGCGTGGTCGTCTGCTCCGAGTGTTCTCCGGAAAACGTGGTGTTCGCTCGGTCCGCGCTAATTTGACTTCGAAAGTTCTGGTGCTCTCGGAAGAGGATACCTTGGCTCTACTACGCTGCGAAATGGTGCGGGAACTCCAGCAAGTCGAAAGTCTTGTCGTTCTTTCTATTCTCAAAGGAGTTCCGAAGCGAGAGGTAAAGTTTCGTTTGTCGTCGCTTTCGTTTCAAGCCCATTTCATGTTGTGGCGATCCTGGTCGCGATTTTCAGTCTCGTGCGGCAGAAACCCCGTGAACACAGCACTGAACACACGTTTGTTTTCGTTTTTTCTTACGTATCAGCGACGTTGCACCTGTAATTCGCAGGCTGATCGAACCGTACCACGTGCTAAGCGCACAGGACGACACTGGCATTTTTGGTGCTCTCTTTTTGCCCACAGACCCTTGTCTTATTTTTGTGGGCAAGCTTGTGTGCTTTCTGGCGTGCATTTTCAACCTGGTATACAAGGATGATGTGATGAAGAATCTTAGTGCTGTCATGACGGAACAGTCGGAGACCTTCTCTGTCCAGCAATCGGCTAGAAGTTCGTCGAGATGTTCTGCGATAAACTTTGGTGAATTTACGCCTTTTAAAAGAAGAGTTCTGCAAAAACCTCATTTGAAAAGGTCTGCAGCTGATAGGAAAGCACAGAAACCGTAAAACCAGTCACCTACCAGCTGAGTAACAAAAATAATCACTTTTGTCAACAAAACATTGAGGTTTCTGCTGATCAAAACTGGTGGTGCGATATCTTTTATAAATGTATATTTATTTTCCTTGTGCTCTTACGTGCTTCTCGTGCCATCTGTTCTATTGTTCCGTAAATTTTATTATCTGTTTATATCTTCCATTGTATGTATGAGATCTGTGTAAATATTAAAGAATTTGTATGAAAAGTAAATGCGTGCTCCTTGCCTCCTACCCACTTGAGGAGCAGCTTCTCTGAAGTTGCCTGCAGTGGTTTATGAAAAATATATAGAACAAAAGCCTCAGAAGACGAGAATGGAATCGAGAAGAAATGAAATCAGGCAAGCAAACGGCGGGGCGGGGGGGGGGGGGCGGCAGTGGCGGCGAACCGGCCGCCTAGGACGCGACAGGACAACTTGCGCCATCTAGGGGCAAGTAGGGGCGGCCCGGCAGCAGTAGAGGCGTCGATTGTAACGCCATGTTTTTAGGCGGCGGAAACAAGAATTCTACGCTTGAGCGCAGAAAGAGCGCCCGGAGGGAACATGGATGTTAACGGCTGTACCCGTCCTAGTTGCCGGAGAGGGTGATCAACATATTTGACGTCGCCGTGACGTCACCCTACTTTTCTCTTTTTTTCGCTCATCGCTCGCTCTTTTCTCGCTTCTTCTCTTGCTCGGGCGCCCGGAGCGCGTTACAATAGCCAAGGCTACGGCTGCGCCGGCCTGGCACAACGATTCGTCCGAGCTTGGCTATACTGCCAAATGACAAAGCACCCGCCTCGGTCTTCTACGGTTTTATGTAAACCGCTGCCTTCATCTGAACAGTCATTAAGAAGAGTTGGGGTTGATCTCGTAGGACCACTGCAATTTTTGACGTCAGTAAACGGCCGGGTCGTCATGGCAATTGATCACATGACCAGACACGCCGAGCAAGAGAGATAAACTTTATTTTTACCGAAGAGTGGAAGCTCTTCGATCATAGCCTAGGTCCGGGCCTATGTAGCGGTGCCGGTCTCCGTCGCCCATCATAGCTTGTATGAGGAGTGGCCACCACAACATCTGGAGTCCTGGAGGGGGGGGGGAGGGAAGACCATTCCTCCCAGCCGCTTGCAGTGAGGTAGTGGGGTAACTGGGAGAGGGATCCATGTCGACTCTGGTGGGCTGCTGGGCAATCCCAGAGTGTATGCTGGTTCGAGGGGTATCCACCGCAATGGAAGCAGCTGGGGTGTCCCGGAGCATTGGTGAAGTAATTAATGTACAGAGCGATCGCCGGTTTTTCCAGTTTTTAATGCGAATAGCATTCTTTGGATACTTCACGCACTTTTCGTCTATGTATCTATCTATCTATCTATCTATCTATCTGGCTATCTAACTTCTTACGCCGCGGGTCGATAAATAAATAAAAAAGACCGGCGCCGGCTGGGATTCGAGCCGTTGACCCTTTGATCAGCAGGCAGACGCGCTAACCACAGCAGCTATGAAGGCAGTCATTCACCGCACTCTAAACATTTGTTTATATCTTTACCATAGGACGCTCTTTACAGCGCTGTCACAGCTACCGGTGCGCGCGCGTTCCATGCACGAGGGCTAGCTCACCCTCTCCCGCGCTCACCCTCTCCTCTAGCTCACCCTCTCCCGCGCTCGGGAGACCTCTAAGCTCAGCCTCACGAGAGCGGAATGAGCCCTCGTGCATGGAACGCGCGCGCACCGGTAGCTGTGACAGCGCTGTAAGCGCGTCCTATGGTAAAGATATAAACAACCGTTTAGAGTACCGTTGGTTGAGACTAGCTGAGACGCCAGAAAGTCTGGTCGGTACCATTTTGAGTGTTTGTGCGTATGGCGCGTGCTTTGCTCGCCTTCCTAAGTGACACAAACGCACGTGCTGGGCTGCGGAGATCGTGCGCAGGGCTGTGAAAGTGTCAACAAATTTAGAATCGCCTCAAGAGTGGGCTGGCGTATCTAGAGTGTGCCGGCCACCTGACGAACGCGCATAACTCCGCACCGTTTGATGCTATTCGCATTAACGTAGATAATCATTCCCAAAGGATGGGTTCTGCTGATTTTTCTCTTTGAAATCAAGGGATGTCATCCAAGTTATTATATCTACGGAAAGAGCTCAATTAGTTCTATAATGTAGGCGATAACATTTCGTACTCGCTAATACTATTTAACAGTAAAATGCGAAAATGCGCCAATGTCGTGTTCGCGCTAACAGTGCCGCGATGTATACCTCTTGGTGAGTAAAGTGTGTGTTTGTCCTTTTCTAATGAGGGATGCCTCTTTTCTTGAATGTGTATATGATGGTGAGGGTAGAACAGAGGAGATTCTTCGCCTGTCCTTAAGGATCTCTTTTTTAGCTTTATGTAGAGTTTTCCTTTACACTTTTGGTTCATATACACACTCTTCAGGCCAGGGTAGAGGGTGTCCCGGATTTGATTCGCGGGTGAGCTCGTGAGCTCGGCTATTCCCTCTCAGTCCCTGATGTCCTCGAACCCATTGGATCCTGATATTTAGAAGTGGGTAGCTATGCATGTGTCGTTTTAGAGTGTTGTGAATGTATGTAGGTAAATCGTTATTCAGGTTAGCTCTGCAGGCATCTTGGCTATTGGTTCTAATTATGGATTCTTTCTCATATTTCATGAGTTTAGTTATGGCTGTTGCTATGGCGAGCACCTCGGCGTGCATGGGGGTTGGGGCTCCCTGATACTTGCAAGTCAGTGTTTTATTCCGGCTCCATATCGCAATAGTGCAGAGCTCCGTGCTCTAGCTGGCGTCTGTATAATAAAATACTGCATTTGAGTGTTCTCCTCGTTCTGGAGGCGTTTGACCCTATCTACTCTTCTCTCGATATCTCTTGTTTGATGCATATTCTTATGGAGTAAGTCAACTATTTTTCTGGGGAGTTGGCCTCAAGGGGGGGGGGGGGTCTTCCAAGGGGATGGAGTGAAGCTTTGTTACATCATAGCCGAGGTGTTGAAGGAATTTCCTGCCTTGGGTTGAGGTTTTAAGCCTTTGTTCTTTCCCAAGTGTGTGTATATTTAGTATATCATTTAGTGAGTTAAAGAGTCATGTGGCTTCCACTTTATGGTTGGCTGCGTATCTGGGTACCCCTAGCGCCAGTCGGGTGGCCTTTCGGAGTGCTGTTTCTAGTTTGGCGTGCTGTCTTTTGGTTAGTGTAATGTAGGGAAAGCGGTACATTACTCTGGAGTACATTAGCGTTTCGATAACTTTACGCAGTTCGTGTTCTTTCATGCCTCTCTTCTGTCTGGTAACTCTCCGTAACATGGCAAAAATTTGCTCTCTTTGTCTAGTTAGCTTATTTAAGGTAAAATTTAATTTGCCGTCATTTTGTAGGAGGTATCCGAGTATTCTTACAGAATTTGTCCGGGGTAATGGTTTCCCATCTCTCGTTAGGTTTATAATTCCTATGTACTCGGATGCTCTTCTGGTTGTGTCCTGGGTAATCACGACATATTCAATCTTTTCGGCTGAGCAAGTGAGTCCAATGAAGGATGCATAGTCTTGAATGGTACCTATGCCCTTCAGCATTATTTCCTCTTGTTCTCCTGGGGACCCTGTGGTCTTCCATACTGCGATTTCATCTCCGCATATGCTGTGTTCTAGTCCGTGTATGAGGTTTAGGTGTCTAGGTAGATTTTTCATTACTATGTTAAAGAGTGTTGGGGAGAGTATTGAGTTCTGCTGGGGTTCCCCTCGTGATAGGATGTCTGTCTGAGGTTAAGTCGTACAGCTTAAACTTGGCCTTCCTGTTCCGGAGAAAATCTTTAATGTAGTTATATTTTTTCGACACGCCGAGGGCTCTGCACCGAAAGCTTCGCACTGTCAGCTGTCACTGCTCCGGAGGTTTCAGATTTTTACTCAGTAACATAATATTATGCCATGGAGCTCCACTATTACTGAGCAACTGTGGTCGCCTATTTTTATCAAGACTTGTACAATAACTTCTGCAGGCCTGTAATGTTGGTTACCCCACCACCGCAGCCTCTCACCTGCAAACAAAGGGCCTAATTGAGCAGCTGAAAAGACACGAACGTCAACATGATTTCAATGAGCACGAACTCAAACCGGACAACCTTGAACAAATTTGTCCCAGTTATAACACCTACCAACAACACCAGTGTTCAAACCATAACCGAATTTTCTCCGTCTTTTTTTTTCTGTTTGGAAGTGACGTTTTTTTCACCCTAGAGGCGGTCTTACCAAAATAATCAGATTTTGTTTTGGGAGAACAAGTCAGTCTCAAACATAGCATCACACGCTGAGGAATGTGTTGCATTATGCGTATAGTGTCCAATGTTGACAACGCATACATTTTTTGTGTGGAGAGTAAGATTGGAGTGCCATGTAAGGACGCTCAAACTTGCGCGCTCCGACAAGCTGCTGTTTGAATCCTAGCCAGAGTGCATCGTTTAACCTGGAGGTGGGTGCCCAAACCGTCCCTTCCGAAGGTTCAGCCCTAGTCAGAGGCACCGTTTAGCCTGGATGTAAACCTACTCATACATTAAATAGATATATTTTATTTTTTATTTCGGTGCTCCTTCAACGGATGCATATGTTTTGCAGCACAGTGGCACCGACACAGCTCAGGCTGACGTCACTGCTTTGCTGCATCAATGATCAAGCTGGAACTTATGTGAGCTGTGGCAGGACTGTAGATAGCAGTGGTGGTTTGCAGTGATGTGACCAGGCCACCAAAAAAGCGCTCCTAAAGAAGCCGCCAGGGAAGATACTGAAGACTGGCACTCTCAGGGGAGCATCATGCCCTCCATTTTTGCCTGCTGTATCGGGATCATGCTTTCAAATAAAGCCTGCGCATCTACTTACCTGCAAAACACTCGAAGAGCCAATCTCTGCGATCTAGTTCGGCTACGAAGCATGGGTTACATCCGGTCCTCCTAAGCAGACATTTATTTCGGTCTCCCAGCTGAGTTGTTCTAGTAACGTTGTTGCACAGTGAGCGACCGAAAACTCGCGCGCAGCTACACCATTCGGTGGGATAGCGTATTCCACCGGATGTGTGTAATATACCTACAGCTTCGCAAAACAGAGCAGTTAGATTCACATATCCAGAACACTAATAATTTACAAATGTCACCGAACAATAAAAGCGTGTTACCATCGCTGCGATTGGTCACCGCTGGGATCTTGTCAGACTTCACTCCGTCTCATACGCAGTCTTAGCGGAGTCAACCATACGATCCGATAAGGAGCAGTCATAGCTTCGAAACATTTTAGGTTTTTACGACCGAGCGATCACTCGCAAAATATAGTTTCTTATCTTAATTCGTATTTTTATTTCAATTTTTATTTTGTTTACGACTCTCACTCATCTCCGAGCTTTAAACACCACCTCTTCCGTAATACTCGCACGCCTGGGTCCTGACGAAGTAAAAATAAAAACAACGAAGGAACAAATGAACAAATTAAACAATACAAACACCCACCGGGTCGATGATTGAAAGCTTCGCCCACATCTTCCGGCCTTGACTCTTGAACACGTCTGATAAAATCGCAGACACAATATTGTTTCAATGCATGCTCACGATTAACGTGCGGTTCGTGTCTTAAAAATATAATAAAACATGTTCTCCAAGTTTCAGTCTTCGTGCATGTTTCGGCCTCGTTCTCACGCAAGTGTTCTAAAATGCATCATAAGACATGTGATACGGGGCATGGGGACAAGAATGGAGATTGGGCGCTTGAAAGTAACAGAAATAAAATACAATTTCCGGTGAAAAACTTTGTGTCAGCGACCTTCCTGAAACATGCTGTTCCTATCGGCCAAATTCGCAAAACAATTTTTGCCAAGTCAAGTGTAAACGGTTTGAAAAGAGTCACAGATGTTTCAGAGCAGTACATGACCGGAACCAGCCACGTTGAAAGGGTCTGAGCTCGACGAAGTGCAGCAGGCTCGGCTCTCAATAGCGCGGATCACCAGATACACGTAGCAATCAGTCACCCTTGTTATCTTCTGAATTCAGGTGAGCAAAATTGGGTTTTTTCATTCCATTAGATCTTCCGTTCTGGGTCGTATTTTCATAAAACATGCAGAATATTATGCTTCAAGTTTTGTAAGGCCTAACATTACATAATAACGGGAAAGATTTTCCGAATCAACCGCCATTAGGAAGTATACTTAAAAATTATTGGCAACTTTTCATATAAATATGCATTCAAAGAAGAGATATTAAACTTAAAAAATGTCGTAGCTCGCGAGGAATACTTGTAAAAGAGTGTCTTATTGTTATGACTTTGCTCCGCTAGCTAAAGCGCCTACACACAGCAAGAACTATATGTGAGAATGTGGTAGAAGGAGATTGAATGGAAATTCGCAATGTTTCTTTTTTTCTATATTAATATTCAAGTTATCTACGTCGTCAAGTCCACATGTTTACCACAGAAATTGTTTGTTGTAGGAATTACAGTTCGGCCATGTTGGGAAGCGTCGCATCTCAAACCCTTATTCCTCTTTTCAAAGAAAATTTCGTGGGCAGGTCTTATGCGGACCTAAAAACGGGTCCGGTAATACTTTTCACCAGAAAGAACTTCACCGCATTTTTCAATCAGGTAAGCTGTGCTCAGTGTTCTGAAGATTGAGCTTCCTCTGTTCCACATTTTCGTCTCCGGAGTTAACCGATGGATCAAAGATCTGAACGTTTAGAACATATAAGCGGGAAGACATATTCCACAAAGCATAAAGCTTGAGATTCCTTCTTGATTTAAAAAAAAGGCCTAAGATTTGTAACGTAGGGGTGGTTGTCGGCTGTGGTGTCCCATGTTTTGATTTCATCCGGTCAACTCCACAAATCGCAACATTCCCCTGAAAGACCATGTTCGAAAATCTTAATTTCGGCCCTCCATATTAAAGCAACGTAATATTCTGTAGGATCGTATTAGCGTACGTAACACGTAGGACATACCAAAATTAAAATGTTACTTTTTACCCTAATACTTTCTCAATCCTCGGGAACCTTTCGCATTTATCATAATTATTAGCCCCTGTAATGTTACCATTCCCATGCACACTTTCGCATTGAGACCAAACGACTGTAACGGAGGAGGCTAAAACAGAACTCCTCACCATATGTTGGTTATGCTTTGTAAGCGACCCGTCCTGATATAACGAAAACTTTATGCAAAGCGTACGTCCTACACGCACCAAGCATTTTTACAATCATATATAATCCTGTAAGGAAGATGTTGTTTGTTTGTTTTTTTCGAGGGCTTTTCCCGTTTTTTTATGCGATGTTTACCATTTGTAAGTGTAAATTGTAAGCGAACTTAACATCCTTTGTTCTACACGATAAATACAGGTACCGAAACCGTGTTAAGAAGCGTGCAAAAACGTATGTAATTATAATAGTTTTCAGCACACTCAGGATCAATCATTTATTGAGTCGACTGAACTGTATAATTACGACGGCCTGCAACAAAAGCATCACGATCGTTTGGTTGGCCCCCTCGCGTAGCAGTATCTGGAATTCGCGACAATCATCGTACTGTATGTAATCTTTATTTTAGATGCTAAAGGCTCAATTCTAAACTAGTGCTAGGATTGTAAGTGCTTATTTCGAACTCAAGCACAAGAGGTGAAATGTGGTTATCGCAACAGATTTGTACGGAACGCGTTACAGGCAACGTGTTACTGGCACCTAGTTACTTTTTTGTTAACGAAGTAGCGACCTAGTTAGCTTCAAAGGACAGGAACGAGGAAAGCATTTCTGTGTCTTTTTGACGAAGCAACAAGTAGGCAACAGTATTTAGTTACTTCTGGAGGGAAACGTGTACAACAAAAGTAAGCAACTAGTTACAACCTCAGCTCGCGCCAGTGATTTGAACAACATGGGAACGATAGATAGACCACAGAAAGATGTCCACCATGTATGTCAGTGTAGCCAATACCACGTAGAAGACGAGGCCTGCACATGACTATTGAGTAGTAGATCCCCGACCCGCCTCAGGCAGCGGCTCTGGGGTCTACAATGGGGTCGGGCATAATGGACCGCGTCACAACTAGGTGGAATTCACAGGCGGTCACAGCTGTGTGCGCGACTGCTGAGCAAGAGCTGATAGCGAGCTTCCACAATTCATTTGCAACGTGCACGCGACACTATCGAGATCGCCGATCCTACACTCCTTTTCACCTTATGTTGTACCGCAGCGAAGGCTAGACGCGCGAGACCATAGCTTTGACAGCTGCCCTTAATGCACAAGAGCTTGTGCCGCCGAGATGTGCCCTAGAGCAAGGAGCTCGCGCTTGTTTCCTTTCCTGCGGTACATCATAAGGTGAAACAGAGTATAGCAACCTATTAATATGAGCTCGTTCTGAGCATGCGCTCTGTACTCCGTTTACCCTTAAGTGGAGACTGGAGTCAATGCTACAGGCGCGAGCTAGGACGCGCTTCTGGCTTTGAGACGTGCATTTCTACCGCGAGCGCTTGTTCTGCGGAAGAACGCTTCAAAGCAGCGACCTAGAACTCTCGTGCCTGTGGCATTGGCTGCATTCTCTGCTAAAGAGTGAACGGAGTATAAACAGCGCCCTCAAAAATGGCGTCCAGTGCCAGCGTCCAGCGTACAGCGAAGGGTCTTGGAGCCCTTCGCACAGCAGTAAGGCGTTTTCACTCATGCATCTGACGCTCCCCGTGAACCTCTAACTTCATTGTATGCTATAGGGTGTATTCACTGGCGGCCATATCTGTGTGCGCTATTGCTGAGCACGTGCTGATGGCTAGCTTCCACAGTTAGTTTGCAACGTGCACACCGCACCATCAAGATTGCCGGTCTTGGAAACCTATTAATGTGAGCTCGTTCTGAGCATGCGCTCTAAACAGTGACCTCAGATATGGCGGCCAGTGAATACGCCCTATAGCAACAGATAGTAGGCGTGAGCATCTGTTTCGTTGTCTGCTACACAAACCACTGAAGCAGGCGACGGAGCAGACGATGTCGCAGACGATGTAGCAGACGGTGGTGCTCATCCGGGCTAGCTAGGGGGCGCTGAGGGGATCTACTAGTGATGAGTTTTAGAGGAGGAAACGCGCAGGACTTGGCCTCTAGGTGGTATTGGTGTAGCCCTCTGCGTGAACGCGTTAAAATCAAGGAATTATGAACGACGACACAGCTGCTGTTTAATAAATAACGACACATTCAGAATGGCGAGAAAATAGCTCTTTACTTGCAAGTTGAGAAAACGCGTTTCTTTATAATCGCATTAACGAGCAATGTACTTATTTATTTTTTGAGTGAGAAGCGAGTAATGGTTTCATGTTAGTTTATTTCAGTCACGTGTGCATGTGTAGCTCGCAGTTATCGTTTCAAAGTAAAACTAAAAACGAAAACGCTTACGTCATGTTCGCGTGGAAAGTGTCGAGCATTCACTGCGTGACACTGTTAAGGCCGGTTCAGACCTGCAGCGAAACGCTAAGTTAGCGCCTCATGAGTGCTTGAAGCAGCACTCATGCGCAAACCGAGCTTCAGCAGCTTTTGGTTGGCGCTTCAGCAACCCTCGGTTAGCGCTTCAGCAGCGTGGTGTAAGCGCCCTCACGCTCCTTGTGCCGTGCTTGCCGCTGTGGAACAGCGCGTGCAGGGTGATTTCGTTGTTGTTTTTCCTTTGGTGGTAAAAAAAAAGAGGATGTAAAAGACCCGTTCTCCAAGCAGACGGTCGGACAGGAGATCCAGAGTCATGAACTTTGAGCAACTAATTCATTGGGTACGATCTCATCGCTTTCTATTCGACATGCGTGACCCTGCTTTGAAAACACGCAGTTAAAAAATACGCTGTGGCTAGCGTTACGTCCGGACGGACCACTGAAACGACGTATACCTAACCCTCCCCCCCGCCCTCCTCTCTCTCCCCCGTGAACCTAGGGAAGGCGGAGATTTGGACGTAACTTGGGTTACGTCGGACGTAACGCTAGACACTTCGTAAAAAATAATCGCCTTCGAGAAAGCTCTGTTTCTCGGTCCCTCAGCCTGGGAACAAGGTTCGTCGGGTATTCGTCGATATCGCGGCAGCGAAAGATTTTGCGCACCAAGAAGGCTCTTCTGGACGTTAAACCGTCCACACACATATGCATAATTGCGTATGTAACAGCATTTGTACAGCCTATGTAACAGCATTCTATTTTATCGTCCCACATGTCCACCAAGGTGCTGCTGATGCACACCCAACCACAGGAACCGGAACAGCAGTGCACGCGCTAATCCGCATCAGTAACCGCGGGAGAAAAAACGCTAACAAGGCCTTACATAAAGCACTAACAAGGCGCTACTATAGCGCTAACAAGGCGCTTCAGAAGCGCTAATCGCGCTCTATATTAGAACTAAGTCACGCGCTAGGAAGCGCCGCATGAGCGCTCTTGTGAGCGCTCACGTAGCGCTGACCTAGTGCTCCGCTGTATGTGTGAACACGCCTTTAGTGCAAACGCGCAAGCGATTTTTGGGTTAGTGCTCTCGCATGAGCGCTTACCTACAGGGTAGTAGGAATTTATATCAGTTTTTTTAACGGACAGAAAAACAAAAGCAGGCCATCTCTTCTTCGCACTAAGTTTTGCGCTGCTTATAGAGGGTGTTTTCTTGTTGATATATAATGAAATAGAAAGGGAACTTGTGATGCTGTTGTTTTAGCCCATTGGACAAGTTGCTGGCTATGAGAGTCGATGGAAAGAGGCAAAATGGGATAATTATTTGGCGAATCGAATAAACCCTCCTGTAAAACGTTATATTGGTCTAAGAAAGTTATTGGTCCGATAAACGTACATCATCAAATAAGAATATATAAGTACATATATATAGGAATCATACAAGAGTATGTAAGAAGTTATAAGAAACTGTTAAGTTTCGTATAAAGGTCCGTTCACACTCTTGCAACCGAGTTCGACCGAGAGAGACCAAACCGGTTTTTAAGCCTCTTGCGATCTCTTCGGACCAGCTCCGCTGCAGCCGAGCTGGTCCTAAGAGATCGCAAGAGGCTTAAAAACCGGTTTGGTCTCTCTCAGTCGATCTCGGTCGCAGAGAGTGTGAACGGGCCGTAACGTCTTATGCAATGCTTTATCGTGTTTAAATGTTTTATAAGGTGCTCAATGCTCTTATATGGTCTTATTTAATCATAAACGTTTTTTGGACGAGATATTTGTTACATATAAGATTTTTTCACAAAATTAATATTTCATCTTTTTTTTCATTTTCAAGTTTGAGCGAAACAATGTATATAGGGAATTGACACGCGAGCTCAATGGAGTGAACGTTTGATGAAAAAATTGTAGTGGATTCTACGGGACGAGAAATGTCACACTTGTACGCGGTTTCAAATCGGAACTAAAGGTGCAAATGACGCTTTTATCGCAGTCGGGAAAGGGCGGAGGGATAAATTACCTATCACATTCTGCCGGATTAGACTCCGATTCAAGCCTTGTGCAAGCGTGACATTTATCCTCCCGTAGCGCCTACTAAGAATTGTCTTTTTTTTTTTAAATGATTATTTCATGGCAGGGCTACACCGCACCGTGGTCGATCGTCATATTTGTTTTGAGGCACGTGCGATATGCCTTGTAAAAAAAGACAATTAATCGAAACGTTTTCGTTAGTTTGGCAATTAAAAGCAGAAATTTACAATGTGGAAAGAACATAATTTATATGATAGTTAGCAGTCCTTCAAACGCAGATTCATCAAAATCACCAAAGTTTATCATGTCACGTCAGCGATAGCTCCCGTCAAAGCGATAGAAGCGAAAACCTGTTTCCTTCAGTGAATTTCGAATGCGCGAAGTATTCAGTATCTGTCCTGAGGAATGAAATGAGTATAGAGATTCAGTAATCGTAACCACAAAATAAAGGATACTAGTACTTGGGGATGCATTTTTGAAACAATACCGGAGGATGGTTAAATCAGTGTTTGTTCAGAGTTAAGCTGGACCAAAGTGTAACTCTCATGTGCCTTCCACAGATTTGGCTCGGGGCAAGACACTCCTGGAAGTGGGCGTCGGCCCGATAGCCTGGTATTCTTTCATGTCCTCTAATCGATACAACGACATCGTGCTCAGTGACTTGGTCGAAGACAACAGGAAGGAGCTGGAGAAGTGGCTGAACAAAAGTGAAGATGCCATCGATTGGACAGACCGTGCCGAGCAAGTCGCTGTCTTAGAAGGCTATAGGTACATACATCAGCAAAAACAAAAACAAAACAACCACGAACATTTTGGGGGTATAAATATTTCTTACCGCGCGTCGAATAATGGAAAACAAGTACGAGCAGATGAGGGTAGTGAGCCAGAGTGACGTCCGCAGTGAAACAAAAAAGAAAACACTTGATGAGCATTTAGAAACGCAAAGAGCGTTCCAGGGTTATTTTCCACGTCTAAAGAGATACAAAGTAAAGAAACCACGGTTTCCCATTGTGTTTCCACCAGGCTTACTTAGAAAAACACTTTGCGCCTCTACAGGAATCGCAGTACGAACCTCACGCTATGTTTTTGGATACTCCTCACCTGACCAGTTTAGTGAATATGAGGAGTGTGGTTACAGCTGTTTGTTTCCGCAAAACAATACGTTTTGTTGTTTCAGTGTGGGCAGGTATTATATGGGGGCATGTTATCACGTAAGTTTACCAGAAACTACATGAGCACGTAATCATTATAGGTTTTGATGTAACAGAAGGTATATTTACGCGACGTCCCGTGAGCTGAATCCATTATGTCGCATGGCATCCTGTCACTTAAACTGATCATGTGAAGTTTTTTTATTATCACGCAACGTCACGTGGTCACGTTTGAACAAATAACGTGACAACCTGGCCCATAGTAACGGATGACGTAAAAGATCACGCCACTTACCGTAGGATAGCACCAACCGCCATGGCTGCCTTCCAGAGAAGCTGCGGTGGCTCGTCATTGGTCAGTCGCAAATGTTTTATTTTACCATAATACTTTGGGCAAAGCCGATTGGCGAAAAGTGCGCCGTATCTTTGTGTCTGTATCCCTAACAAATTCACTAAAAATAAAACAGGAAAAACGAGTGAAATAGTTTCAAACAGATTCAAACAGATCGACTCGGAACACACTAGGCATTCTGCGTCAATCGGCTTTATGCTAAGTATTAAGGTAAGTTTTATTTGTTTTTGTCAAAAAGCTTTCAGACTTTTTATTAAACCAGCCGGGTTGGTCCAGACGGTTTATTGTGGCTCAGAGATAAAACGTGATAACTTGGTAACCGGATCGCATGGACTAGGTAAAACTTCATCCATCGACGAAGAATCGAGTTCTGGCCAATTCATTAGATGACAGAAGGCTTATAACGCTAACAATATACGGAGCACGGCCAGTGCTCAAGATATTGGCTAATTACAACGCGTGCGTGGGACGAACATTGGTGGCACAACCATGCAAAAGAACAATTGTATTCTTGTTGTCTCCATTAAATTAATTACTCGACTATTTTCTGTTGCAGTGAACATGCGGGGTGAATGTAACATCGGTCGCGTCTCTCATATATCACCGATACCATTGGTTCTGTCTGTACAGTGTCTAAGAAAGTTGAGGATAAACATTTTATAGTGTTCTTATAGGTTTCTCCTGAAGTGATCTCTTTCCACTTTGGAAGAATGTTTGACTTAGGATCTAGGAGCGTCTTTATTGTACGAGGCAAAATACTCTTTCTACGTTCGAGCATTTCTTCCTCGAGCGTAATTCAAAGGTATGTCCTGCAGCTTAGTTATAAAGAAAAACTTGCAACCATCAGTTCAATTGTTGTCTTCGCCACCGACAAAACACTAGTTGCTAAATTCCCAAAAAATTAGGCTTATTAAGCCATAATTATGTCTCAACTACTTTCGTCGAACAATGTGTTAAGTTATGTTAGAAAGGTTCAGCTTCAAGTTCAGGCAGGTCAGCCTACACTGTCGTGTACGTATGCTTACCTTGAAGCACTTCTAGGAGTTTCAAAGATATCTATATATAAATATGGTCGTTCCTGAAATATAATCGTATTTAGGGAGGTGCCGAATACGTCTATTGAAGACATCCAAGCTCAACATACTAGAGAAAGCTTAAAAAAATCTCGTTCTATTTTCACAGGCGTGCGGTTGTGTACCACAACTGTGTGATGCACGCGAAAGGCCCCAGACTAGCCGTTTGTACTTTGCTGGCTAAATTTTTCATCTTCATCGGAGAAAAGAGCAGCCAGTCGAGGCTTACTAACCTCAAGGTGTCTAAGCAGAAAAAGAACAACAGTAATATTCTATTATTAAG
Organism: Ixodes ricinus; assembly: GCA_037355805.1. NCBI lineage: Eukaryota > Metazoa > Arthropoda > Arachnida > Ixodida > Ixodidae > Ixodes > Ixodes ricinus. The sequence goes on along the minus strand of JAZHYW010010954.1, from coordinate 18,390 downwards.
AAACCCTAAGCCCAGAGATGTTCAACATGTCCGCGATGATTAGTGCCAAATATCATGCATCGCAACAACATATAGGTTCATTGCCACTTTCTTGTACTGCTTTACAGCGACGTCAAGAAGGGGCGTCGGAAATAATGGAGCGCACACGTTCCTCCATCCGGAAGGTGGTTCCCTGCAATGTCCTGGAACCTGGAGTGCTCCCTAAAGAACACAAAGAAACCTTCGACGTCGTTCTTTCCTGCAACTGCCTGGAAAGTGCCACGGCGGACCACGAATCCTTCCGAAGTGTGGTTAAGAACGTCGGATCACTCATCAAACCCGGCGGCTTGTTCCTTCTGGGTGGCATCGGTGGTCTGAAGAATTACTTTATGGGAAACGCAGAATTTAGTATGGCGGATGTCACCGAAGATGTGATCAAAGAAGCAGTGACAGATGCCGGCTTTCAATTAAAAGTATACCGTGCCAAAAACACTGAGATTGCTGGGAACGCTGGCGCATTCGTGTTTATTCTGGCAGCCCGTAAACCTTAAGTCGAGATAGGGCGCCACGGGCTACTCTGTGTGGCGTAGTTCCGTAGACAGCTGCTACGCACCCCTCCCTACCAGAACGTGCGATAAAACAGAAACAAATGTTTAATGATGCCTCGCTACAAAGCGAAACGGACTGAAATTTGATCAATCTGGATCTTGTCAGTGGAGGCGACAACTCGAAGACAAGTCGGTCATTCTGGGGTGATAGGCGACACTGGGCTCCTTCGATTTACCTGCACAAGCCTGCACCCGTGATAAAAAGTGTAGCGCAGTGGGGAAATAGCAGATCAATGTACTTCCGTTCGTGTTTGGGATAGGCTGCACCTGTAAATTCAAAACGGCGGTTTGCGCCGACTGCAGCTGGTGGAAGAGGCTCATGTAAATCGAAGGAGTCCACTGGCACATTTGCAGTTTGGGTACGAATATCCCAATTATACCAAAATAAAAAAAATGTTTTACTTATTTTGAAACAAACATGACTTGTAATAATAAAGTTTCACTTTTTTACAATCTTTCTTTCTCCCCGTTTCTCTCTTTGCGCAAAATTTCAACAAAAGCTTTGCAGTTTTTAAACATTCTTGTCATCGAAGAAGCACATTCATCTTAAGGTTGACTTGAGCATGTCATAATTCAGACGCAACGATTCGATTTCTCTACTGTAATTAGTTTCATGGGCGATTATATTACTTCTGGCAAATTACATTTGATGACAAGTAGTGGTAATGTTAAAGGTTCTTTTATCAGGTCTCTGAGATCGTCTAAATATGGCGATAACTTTCTCTGCGAGCTATAAGCATCCTAGAAATCCATAAATCATTATGATGCGCGGCCGATTTCCCTATTAGAAATGCAATCAAAGATCGAAAGCACCGCGGTTATCCTTGCCGATGGGAGAAGCATTGTTCCGCCAGCCAGGACGACATGTGACCGATGAAAACGCGGCTTTTCGTAGAGATTACAAACGCTGTTATTACAGAATGCTTTTAATGTTTTAGATAATTAAAGTGAATAAGAGTTGCCGAAAAATGTAATTTTTCGCGGAGAGGGAAGGTTATGCTGCTGCAATAATCGTCTCAAAAAGGCTCGAGGGACACACAAACGCTTTTTATGAGTTGTGAATACGAAAGCATGCATGGCCAGTCACGCGGGGGCTATAAGCTTCCCCCCACCCGCATTCCTCAACTTTTTGACCTCAAACCTCGCACCCTACTTGACGACTTTTCCTCCTCCCTCTCTTTCTCCACAACGTCACATCTGTCACGTACTACCTATTCCTTTTGTATATATTGTATTCTTATTCTGTTCTGTCATCTCCCCTTTTACCTGAAGAAGACCGTTTTGTCGAAACGTTGTTCCCCTCCTTTCCTTTGGCACTTATCTTTCACTTCATATTCCTACTAATACACTAACAGTGCCCGGCAGAACCCCATATCTTCAGATTCCAAGTCCACACATCTGCCTCCATGTCTAATGTAAGTGCAAACTCTCTTCGTTCTGTGTTCCTCGTGTTTCTCAACTCCGTCCTCCTCTTGAACAACCCACCACCCGGTTTCCATAATTTGCCACATCCCCAGTTCTACCCAGCTCTTGAAGTTTTTTCGACCACCCTCAAGCTCATTAGGGCAGCTGGCCACCTTTCTTTTCTAAAGCGGTGCCCACGTAACCGAGTAATCCCTAAAGGCTTCCGCCTGCACTCCGCTAATCACTTTGATGATCCGGCCCTCCGAAAGCGTCATAGCCAGATATTAGATAATGCTGCTTTACAACTAATGAAGGCACATCTGAGATTCCATAATGACCATTGTGCCCAATTACGCCAAAAGCTCACCGTCGCCAAAAGACTCCTCAAGTCCCATGACTCACCTTTCCATTCTAACTCACGCAAAATTATTGACAAAATTCGTGAAGTGAACTCGTATCTCTACGCCGATGGTCTCGCCTCTAAATCAAGGAAACTGGACACTCTCTTGCCCCAAAATGACCAGGCTGCCGTCCAACGCAATGATGTAGTTAGTCACCATACCAGACGATTTACCCCTCACTACACCTGAACGCGCCATCTTATCGAAGGGTCTTTCTTTCGTCCCTTCACTTGAAAACCGACCTGACCCTTTTTCTTTACATGCGGAGACCGAACAATTCTTCCGACGCCTACTCTTAGACGCCCACTTCACCCAGTACCCGTCCAACTTTAACCGCACCATTTTCGACACCATTAACCCGAAAAGTAGCATCTGGACCCCGCCTCCCGCCAAACACCCCGAAACCGACAATTCAATCAAAGCATGCCGTAGTATTCTTGCCAACTCTTCTAGCAACCTAATCTCCAAATCCCGCAACGCAACCCCACAAGAAGTTACTGCTCTAAAATCCCTTCGAAACCGCACTGACATCGTAATCAAGCCAGCCGACAAGGGTGGAGCCGTCGTGGTCTGGCGTAGCGATCTCTACTCGGAGGAAGCTCTCCGACAGCTCTCCGTTTCTGATTCTTACGAACCCCTTTCCTCCGACCCCACCGCCGCTTTCCAAGATAAAATTATAACTACCGTAGAGCTCCTAATTGAAACTAACTCCCTTCCCCCGCTGCAAATCGCCTAATCGTTCGTCATCCCCGCGCCGCCTCATTCTACCTCCTTCCCAAAATTCACAAAGCAAGATCTCCTGGCCGACCTATTGTGTCCGCCATATCCTGCCCCACTTACTTCATCTCCGCTTTTGTGGATTCGGTCCTGCAGCCTATTATACAAAACCTGCCCAGTTACGTTAAAGACACAACAGACATCCTCCAACGCTTGTCTAATCTGGCCCCTACCCCCGACACTATCCTCTTCACAATGGACATCACATCTCTTTACACGGTAATCCCTCATGCCGAAGGACTACAGGCTCTCTCACATTTTCTTGGTCAGCGTCCTTTTCAAAACCCTCCGTCTCACGCCGTAATCCGCCTCGCCGAACTCGTTCTATCACTAAACGCCTTCCAATTCGACAACTCTTTCTATCGCCAGAAATGTGGTGTAGCGATGGGCACAAAGATGGGTCCCTCGTTCGCCAACCTTTTTGTCGGCTACGTCGAGCACTCATTTTTTAATTCCTTTCCACACCCGCCGCCACAATTCTACGGTCGTTATATTGACGATATTTTTGGTTTTGGCCCCCTCCCGTAGTTGACCGCTTCACCAAGGCACTTTGTAACGCCCACGCCTCCCTCAAGTTTACCTCACTGATATCGAAATCCTCTGTCAACTTCCTAGACTTAAAAATAACCAGTGACGGTCACAAGTTCCACACCTCTGTGCTTTATAAACCTACTGACAGCCATAGCTACCTTCTCTACTCCTCGAGCCACCCTAGATCCCAAATCAACTCTATTCCCTTCTCACAATTTCTCCGCCTCCGTAGGATTTGCAGCGACGACATTGATTTCCGTCATCAGCTTAAGACGATGGCCACCTTCTTTATTGAACGTGGTTACCCACTCGGCCTTCTGCGCAATGCCAGCAGTCGCGTTTCTAACATTTCGCGTCACGACGCCCTTTTTCCTCAATCAAGGTCTAAACCCCTGTGCAACCCCCTCATCTTCACGTTCCATCCCTCGATACCTAGGCTCGGCAAACTAATCATGGACGCCACTTCCCACCTCGTAGACTCCAAAGTTCTTTCTAAAGCACCCGCGCCAACTTACCGTCGACAGCCCAACTTACGATCCCTTTTAGCACGCAGCAACCGTTCCATAAGACCTCAGACTTTACTTCCCGGTACCACGCCGTGCGGAGCCCCAAAATGCCTTACGTGCCAACACACCGGCCCTCCTCCCAACCTGCCAATGAGAATCCCTGACAATCACTCCTGTAAATCTTCTAATCTGATATACATCATTTCCTGCACACTCTGTCCAACATTATTGTATATCGGCGAAACTGACCGCCGACTCGACGAACCTCTTCAGAGAACACCGCAGACTCGTCACACTGGAAAGAGCGGGCCAACTCAAACATGACCTCTCCACACACGTATCTAAACACTTCTCCTCCACAAATCACTCTGAACTTAACATGCGAATTTGCGTCATCAAATCAGGCTTCCATACACCCACCTCACGGAAAAAAGAAGAAAACAGATTAATTATTAACTTAAAGACGGAATTTCCTTCCGGTTTGAGCAAGAAACTTTCTTTCGGCTACTAAACATTCCCCTTTCTCCCGCTCCTTCCTTCTTTTTCTTTTTTTATAATTTGGCCAGTCACGCGGGGGCTATAAGCTTCCCCCCCACCCGCATTCCTCAACTTGTTGACTTCAAACCTCGCACCCTACTTGACGACTTTTCCTCCTCCCTCTCTTTCTCCACAACGTCACATCTGTCACGTGTTACCTATGCCTTTTGTATATACGGTATTCTTATTCTGTTCTGTCATCTCCCTTTTACCTGAAGAAGACCGTTTGGTCGAAACGTTGTTCTCCTCCTTTCCTTTGGCACTTATCTTTCACTTCATATTCCTTCTTTAACTCCCTTGGTTTGTCAGTGGCGTACTGGCGCGGACGGCCGAGCGCGCGCTCTCCGCGCCGCGCACTCTCTCGCTCTGTGGCCAGCAACTTCCTTTACCGGCGCGCTGGCACGCCGCAGCGCCCGCAGCGCCATGTGGTGGCGGTCTTTGAAACTGACGCGCGGCGGCCAATGGTAGCCGCGTTCCTTGAAATTATGACGCGCACTAGCCAATAGAACCTATACACTAGATTTCGGCTTCAATGCGCTCAATTGGGAGTGGAAAAACTATGTGCCCTTTGGCTAGGCTTTTCGCGCTGCTTCAAAGCTGGGAGTCATCAGATCGCGGCGTCACTTGGGTTGATTTGGAGAAAGGAGTTTAGGGGCCATTCAGCACGGTTTAAAAGCTGATGACGTCGGCTCGCTCCTTGAGAGTTAATGCGTTCGTATTAAAAACAAACTTGTAAGATGCTTTAATTCTCGTTAAGAATCTTATTCCTGAACAGTTTCATGGCAACGAAAGAAAAATTATTTTGACCGTGGTTTCATTGCAAATTTTCCAAGCGTTTGAACAGCCCAAATAACAAAACACGGTAGTATAAGCAGGAGTCTACTTACTGCTCACATTATTGGCACCGAGAATCTTCCATAATATGAAACCAAATTAAACAGGATTTACATTCGAATAAGTCGCCGCGCAGTTGAGGAGCCGTCAGTTGAAGAACATTTATATGAACGGTTTGAACCTCGACAAGCGAGGCGCTGCGTTTTTGTCACCCAGTGTCACAAACCACCCCACACACCCTGAACATTTCAGCTCTTCATCGTACGATTGTATGGCAATGCTGCAGAAAACTGAGCGAAACACTGGAAACACTACACCACTAGGCGGATTGACGAAGCCTCTGCACTGCTGTCGACGGAAAGCGAATCCTGGCTTGTAATAGCGCTTTCGAGTAAACCCAGTCGCTCTTGTCGCCGTTAAAGAGCACTTCCGGTGGTTTCAAACTATCCTCCGTCGGTTAGCCACATCCCAGAAGCAAAAATTTAACACGTTTTGGACACACGACCAAGCGAAGCGAGGACATCCAGGAGCATCGCACGTCCTGCGCAAAAAAAAAAACAACGACGGGAAATTGAAAATACGCCTTTGCCAGTGTTGTCTCGCGCTCTCTCGGTCCATACAAAACCAAAACAACAAAAAACAAACATTCACAGCTCAGCGGAAGGCAGCAGGTGCTATTAAAAAGACGTGAATGTGGCTAGAATTTCCCGTTACCTCTTAGCTTGAAAAGCTATAGCAACATTGGTTTCCGTCTTTAACATGGCCGCCACCACAGAGCGCCGCAAAGGGAGAGGGGAACACATGGGAAACGACGGCACGTTCCCCCTGGTATCAGTGTTGGCTGTAAAGCGTTACAAGTAACGGCGTTACCCGTGACGCGTTACTTTTTCTGATAACTTTGTAACGTATTCATTTTCAAAACGGTAATGAGTAACGTACTTAAGTTACTTATTTTGACAGTAACGTGTAATGTAATTACGTTACTCCTTACATATTCCTTCCATAGAGTTACTATAATGTACGCTAGAGGTTCGACATGTGCTAGTGCCTATGCGACTTCCGGATGGCAAATTAAAGCAGACAGCAACCAGTCGACTTTTGCAGTGCTCCTGTGCATTCCTATGGGAAAACTCGCGTGCATTTTCACTTATCGCTGGAAAATAACATGGAACACTTGTTATTTCAGTCGTACCGACCCAAACTTTTTTAACATTGTAAAAGTGTACTTGCTTTAATTAGCGCATTCACCTTCATCAACGAACGATGTTTAACTTTGCTATATTTTAAGCCGAAACCTCTGCTCCACAGCAGGTGTGAGAAAACAAGCAAATATTTTCAGCAAAAGGACAATCGAAAGGAATATAGAGCGTGTTTAAGGCTCGCCAGCATTCCGGTGACACTATATTGCTAATATGCCAGTCTTGTCACTATATGAAATTACCCCTTCGTGCATCTTTACGACCGGCTAAACATTCAAAACGTAAATAACAAAGTGAGTGGGGTATGAAAGGCGTCTATTTCTAATATTTTCTCTGCCAGGCAGTCTTTATCTGGCACTTGTTATCAAAACGTTCAAGCGTGCTGGTGATGTTTTGAATGTAGAACAAGCATACTCGCACGGAGCAGAAATAATAAAGCACTTGTTGAAAATCTGTCTAAATGACCTAGCCTTCAATCTACTTTGATCGTACATTCGGAGGGAATTACTGATGCAGTGTTACTGAGTAGTTCTTGCCGTCTTAGTTTTCCAGATGTCCTTCGTTCGTTGGGCACGTATATCCCCCATGCTGAAAAGCGCCAACGTCGTGCTCGTGCTAACAGTGCCTGAGAGTGCCCATAAAATCATCTACGAAGCCGTTTTAGCACCGTTTTTATTGCAATTAGTTTGAAAGAAAAATGTTTTTGTGACAACTTCTTTACTAGGACAACCTTGCTAATCACATTTGTGGCAGCATGGAGCCCCTAAGCACACACGTTGCTGCCATTTTTGTTTTAAAGATGTTTTCTGTCAAGACACTTTATAAAAAAACTTCCGGTCGGTTCGGGTATTAATTTTATACCAATCACCTACAATGGGAAATTCGCATGGTGACCGATATACTTGGCCTTAATTTTATGAACCCCTCACATGTCCAGCCTAACTGTACTTAATACATATCTTCTTTTGCAATCAGCCAAAATCAGTCGAGCTCTTGGGAGCGAGCTCTCTTGAAGTTTTATTCTTTTTGGTGCAACCCGTCATGCTTAGCGAGACAACAAGTCACGTGCGCGCCCCGGTCGGCTTTCTGCTAAATCCGCCTACTTCGGCGGGAGCGGGTTTCATAGCAATCTTTGGCAGATTTGGAGGCTGCACCATCCAAAATGACGTCTTTTAAAGTGATCCGTTAATTCGGGTTGATTCAGATCGCCCGTGGGAGACGCGCGCTCCTAGAAAGTCAGTCTGAGAGCGCCCCAAAACGGCCCGCCGAAATCGCGAGATGACTTATTCTGTGAACCGATTTTGAAAATTTAAGCATCCATCAATTGCGCTTGTCGAAGTGCATGTGCTGCAATCAGCCCCTGAGACACGATGAAGACTCCCAATGGAAGGTTTGGTGGCATTTAAAACGCGCAAGGTAACAGCAAAATATCCCAAGCCTCCGCCACAAGGCGGTGCCGCTAGCCCACCTGTACAAAAGACCAATCTTTTCTTTCCTTTTTTTTTACTTAGAAACAACCGAAGTACACAAAAAATGCCCAAGCTATTTCGCACAACAGCTATCAAAAAGATAAGTGAACGCGTGTTTTTTTTTTGTTGTTCTAGGTATATAGTCTGTTCGCACAGGTGTAAGCGATTCAGCTAAGATTTATAGAATGTCACAATTATATTGAAATATGCACATTCACTCCCCTGGATGTAGTCGTCAAGGAAAAAAAATTGCTAACTTCAGCTCTAAATAATAGACATAGATATCACCGTCATATGACTGACACTTTGCTATACACCATTTCCATTGAAGTCCGAGCGCAGGCGATGCAAAAATCTGATGGAACAAATCGAACAGCTCCAAAAGTTCATCGCAACAGCCCTCATCATCTTTGCATGTCTGCTATCAGTCCCAATCCAATCATGCACAGTAAATACGCCGCGATCCATCGTTTTTTTGTGCGTGATTGGTTCCGTTTTTGATAGCAAATCCACAAAAAGAACGACCACCACGACAAACAACATTTCGCGCTACTTGATCGGATCCATCGAATCGTTGCGTTGACTGCGGTCAAACTTAATTTGCACCTGAGCATAACATATATTTTTAACCTAACCTAACCTAACCTAACCTAACCTAACCTAACCTAACCTAACCTAAAGCAACCCAACCAAACCAGACGGGACAACCACACACAACAATCTTCTGTATCTTCGTAATCCACATGTCTACGAGTTATTGCTTCCATCAACGAGGTCCAGATTTGTCATATTTCAGTCCGTTTCGCTTTTTAACGAGGAATCATTAAATATTTGTTTCTGCTTGATCGCGCGTTGTGGTAGGGAGGGTGCGTAGCAGCTGTCAAAGGAACTACGCCGCACAGATTATCTGATGGCGCCCTACCCGACTTAAGGTTTCCGGGCCGCGAGAATAAACGAGAATACGCCAGCGTTCCCACCAAACTCAATGCTTTTGGTACGGTACAGTGTTAACTGAAAGCCGGCATCTGTCACTGCTTCTTAAATCACCTCTTCGGTGACGTTCGCCATATTAAAGTCGGCGCTTGCCATAGCAAAACTCTTCAGACCACCGATACCGCCCAGAAGGAACAAGCCGCCGGGTTTGACGAGTGATCCGACGTTGTCAACCACACTTCGGAAAGATTCGTGGTCAGCCGTGGCACCTTCCAGGCAGTTGCAGGAAAGAACGGCGTCGAAGGTTTCTCTGTGTTCTTCGGGGAGCACTCCAGGCTCCAGGACATTGCAGGCAACCACCTTCCGGATGGAGGAACGCGTGAGCTCCATTATTTCCGACGCCCCCTCCTTGACGTCGCTGTAAAGCAGAACAAGAAAGTGGCCATCAAGTTGTATGTTTTTGCGATGCCTGTCATTGGGCACTGAGGCTCGAGGTCATATGCGTAATCTGTTCCGAGTCAAGTTGTTTGAAACTGTCTGAAACTGTTTCACTCGTTTTGCCCGTTTCATTTTTACTCATTTTTTGTTAGGGATATCGACACAAAGATGCGGCGCCCTTTTTGTCAATCGGCTTTGTCCGAAGTATTATGGGAAGATAAAATGTTTGCGACTGGCCAATGACGAGCCACCGCAGCTGCACTTGAAGGCAGCCACGGCGTTTCGTGCGATACTACGGTAAGTAGAGTGATATTTTACGTCATCCGTCACTATGGGTCACGTTGCCACGTTATTTGTGCAACCGTAACCACGTGACGTCATGTGATAATGCAAAATAACGTCACGTGACGAGTTTAAATGACACTGTGCTTTGCGACATAAGGGATTCATGTCACGTGGCATCACGTAATTATAGTCTATGCTATATCATAACCTATAATGAATACTTGCTCACGTAGCCCCTGGTATGCTTACGTGATAACGTGACCCCACCTAACACCTGCCTACGCTGGAACAACATATTGTCTTGCGGAAACAAACAGCTGTGACCACACTCATCGTATTTGCTGAATTGGTCAGGTGAAGAGTATAAGACAACAAAGCCTAAGGTTCGTAGTGCTATTTTCCTGGAGAGGCACAAAGTATTTTTCTAAAGAAGCCTGGTCCAACCTCAATGGGAGACCTAACGTTTTACATCGTTAGACGTGGGAAATATCCCTGGAACTTTCTCTCCGTCAATAAATGCTCATCAAGAGTTTCTTTTTTAGATTTCACTGCGGGCGTAATTCTCGCTCTCTACTCCCATGTGTCGTTCTTGTGTTCCATTAATCGAAGTGCAGTAAGAAATATTGATACCCCACAACGTTTCGTGTTTTTTCCCCATTTCTGATGTATATCTCCCCGACTACTCGACCTCGGGATGGCAGATTTACCAACACAGCTGAACGGCATCCCCGATCTACATCACTCAGTACATGCGGATAACATTACGTTATGAACCACACGGGGAAGCCCCGGACAAATCTGGGATAACTTGCATGTTGGAAGCCAAAGAACAACAAACTTTATTGAATACCGACGCTCTTATATAGCAACCGGTATCACTGCAGGTCACTGCATCACTGCAGGCCACTTGTTTGACAATGCACTTGGATGCCACGCTATCACATTCCTCCCTCCAAAACACAACACGTCACTTTCTGAAGTCTTGTTCCCCAAAGCGTTTAGGTGGCTGCCTTGGGCGACCACTCCTTCGCACAGCATTGTCCGGCAGTCTCTTGCCTCGATGATCGGCGTTGTGGAGATCGACGTGGCTGCTGTAGTGGCTGACGAGGCTGCTGACAACCCTGGTGGTGATCACTTGGGTTGTCTGATGGAGGTAGAGCGGCCATCACCAGCGGCACCCGAGTAGCGTTAAACATTGTCTCCGTTGCGTCGTTCTCAGGGGATCCTTCACTGTTGGGAACAGCGCTTGGTGGGGAAGAGTCATGGCGTGCGCGAATGTGGTCGGCATGTTTATACCGAACATGATCATCAACCTTTACCAAGTACGTCATTGGGTTGACGCTCTGTACGGCAACTCCGTCATTCCAAGACAATAGACCTTTTGCAATATTACCCAAGCATCAAGGAGAATGCAGGGATTGGTGTTCCACGCCTCAGCAGTAGTAAATTTTCTAAAGCAAAAACCTAAAACAAACGGCATCTTGCACGCGCGTTCGTCAACGCTTTATTTTGGTTATTTACTTCGAATCTTGTATACGGAGAAGGCGTGCGCGTGTGGCGCGTGGAACACCGATCCCTGTATTCTCCTTGATGCTTGGGTAATAAAGCAAATGGTCTATTCTTCCCCCTGACAGCTTTTACAAAAAACAAATTTCCAAACTTGAAACCGTGATTCGCCTCTCGTGAACGATTCCTTTGTTCCTTTACCGTGTCCTGTTTCTTTTTTTTTCATGTTGGCATATAGGTTGGGTTTATACTCCGTTTCACCTTATGTTGTACCTCAAAGAAGGCTAGAAGCGCGAGCTCATAGTTTTGGGAGCTGCTCTTAACGCACGAGAGCTTGTGCTGCCGAGATGTGCCCTAGAGCAAGAAGCTCGCGCTTGTAGCCTTTCCTGCGGTACATCATAAGGTGAAACAGTATAGTAGAGTTTATTTTACACCAGGATGACGCTTCAAGAACAGCTCAGAAGGTATTTTTCCTGTGACACTGTTAGACGTGTTTCAGAAACAATGTTGATATTGTTTTGCTATCGAAATTGTCCCTTTAGTCTGATGTCGAGGAAACAAATTTCGCAGGACCATCCCCATTTCAATATTTATCGAAATGACAGAGAAAACCGTCGCGGTCACGGAGTCCTTATCGCTGTTAACAGGAGTATCGCAAGTCAGAATGTTTTGTTTCACAGTGCTATCGAGATTGTTTGGGTGTCCTTAAGTTGATGTTTTAGATCCTTTTTTATTGGAGTATGCTACCTTTCTCCCGACGCTTCACCCGATTTTAGTGACTTGCTTTGTGACGATCTGTTTGTGTGGTCACTGAGTTATCCTAACAAACCTATTTTCCTTTTGGTTCTTTTCATTTTCCCGTAAAATGGTTGATAACTGGGCTAGTTGGTAGTTAGACATTTGAACGGTATTAGCGCACACGTATGGAGAAGAGAAAAGAGACAGAAAAGAGCGCTACTCACAACTATATTTCGTGTTGGCTGAGAAAGAAGAAGTTAGGACTGGATGGACTGGGGCGGGGGAAAAGGAGAAAGAAGTTGAGATAGAATAAAAGATGGACGTCACACACAGTGACTAGGCTAATCACTGTCGGTTCCTTTTACGGTACAATATAACATATTGGCGCAGTCGACCATGAAACTGGAAACCCCGCCGCCTTTCTTGCCGACTCCCGGCAAACCTACAATGGGCATTTTCCGGGGTTTCCACGGCGCATGCGCAGCAGTAGCAGACAGGAGTCCGCCATTTTTGGTGGCGTGGTGCGTCCGGCTCGGGACTGCTGGAGGCAGCGGTGGTCGCGCGTTTCCCAGTTCTCCGACATGCCTCAACGCTGTTTCGTTGTTGGCTGCAGCAACGACAGCAAGCGTTGTCGCGGTTTAAGCTTCTTTGGGTTTCCTTCTACTAGCCTGCACTCGACGAAGCGGCAGCACTGGATTCGGGCGACCCAGCGAAACAATGCGGACGGCTCGTAAAGGCTGCTTTCAAAGCACTCCCGCGTTTGCAGTTGCCACTTCAAGGATGGTTCATGTTTTTGTTCCTTCATTTTTTTATTTTTTGGGGTGTAAATACAAGTCAGCAGATTAGTTAGGTAGGCTGTCGTGTCGCTTATGTGCCACGCAGAGCGAGCGTTTCGGAGTTGGCGTTTCTGGGATGGTGCGTTTCACTCTCACACGTTTTTGCTCACCAATAGCAATAATGTGACGGTCTCGCGTTGCTACGCAAACTGCCGGTCTCCATTTTTGGTTGTTGTAAACATTGGAATCGCCAACAGTTTCCAAATATTTATAAAGCATTGAGGTAAAGTGGCTTATTCTGCACAGTTTGTTGCTACGTGCACACGCAGAACGTGAAATGGGAGCTGCTCTCTCACTACCACGACCGCATCTGCTGGTCTTGTGGTTAAATAAGAAACAGGAAACAATCGTCTTGATCTGTTGTCCTCAAGTATGTATCGAGTAAAAAAAAAGTTTTTGCAACATTCTCTACAGGCGCGACACTAAAAAAAAAAAAGTACAGGTGTGGCCGATTTTTTTTTTTCTCCAGGACCTACAGTCCCACACAGCTGTAGCCTGAAGTGGGCTGACATCAATGACGAGGCTCGCTCAGAAATCGGCGGCTGCACGTATACATCTTAGATATTTATTAAAGATGTACTTTAGTAGTAAATTTGACCTTGTGAAATTTCGAATTTTTGCTTCCTTCCAGTAAAAAACGAGAAAAACTAACTTGCCAGGGGCAGCGGCGGACGCTGAACGAGTCCGCCGTTGACCTAGCCAAGTTTGTTGGTCTGCTTTTTATAGGAATGGAGCTACGCATTGAAACTTCACCACAAAAGTACACCTTTGTTGAAAATTACATTTGCACGTGCAGGCACAGAGTTTTTTAGACGATTTTAAAGTAAGCCTTTACAATTATGAGAATACATCTTGTCATTTAAAATTTTCGAGCAGATTATACAAATACCTTGCAATTAAAAAAAAACTTCTTTTTAATCGTACCTTGGTTTCGAATATTTTTTTTAATTTACTGCCGGTACTGCATATAACATAAATCCTAGTTTAATGTAACCGTTTGTACTATCTCATTGGTAGAAGAGAGCTTCAACTGTGCCGTCAGTCACAACGAGCGCCACGGCGAAGTCAGTCGTCCCGTTCGGACGACGGACTTTGCCGTCGTCCGAACATTCGAAAAAAATGTACAAACGGACGAAGTTATCCGTAGTTAACGCATTACTTGAAAACAAATCTGCTCGTCGATCGCGTTGGATAGAGGAAAAACAAACGCTGAGCGCATTTACCGACCGCGTTCAGACAGCCAACACAGCTTGGAGCAGGCAGAACCGGAAGCAAGGCACGCCATCAAAAACGTTTCTCTTGCTTGCCGATAGATGGCGCCCAACATTTGCGGAAAAGGCCCATTCCATGGACGGAATGGTATCCTCTCTTCGAGACATTCCTGGTGGCGAGCGGCGCTACTTCATACTCGGACGACAGGAAAAAGGCCATCTTACTCAACTGCCTTGGAGTTGAGGGGCAGCGAGTATTCCGTTCCCTGCCCACAACCCGAGAGGATTCCCAGCCATCTACTTCGGCGGCTGGAAGTCTTGCTGCCAGATCCCAAGAGGAGTCTATCCCAACTACTTCAGCGGCCAGTGCTCCCACTACTCGCGCCTTCGACGCCGCAGTACGTATACTGAGCAACTTTTTCACGCCTGCCATCAACAAGACCGTGGAGCGATATCGCTTCCGGCAAAGGGCACAACTGCCAGGAGAAACGGTAGAGGAGTACGTTGCCGCGTTGCGAAGTCTGGCCAAGACGTGCAAATTCGATGCACTAACTGAAGATTTAATCTGCGACCAGCTTGTAGAGAAAACCAACACCAAGGAAGTGCGAGAAAGGCTTTTACTCGAACCAGAGCTAACGCTTGATGCTGCATTAGTCATCGCCAGGCAAGTGGAACAGGCTCTGCGCGAATCTAAGCTGCTAACCCAGGACAGTAACGTCCCAAGCACTTCTCAGGTTGCGGCTCTCACAAGATCTACTGCTAAATCTTCAAAACAGGGCCAAAAATGCTACAGATGTGGATCTTCAGCTCACTTGGCAGATGCTACATCATGCCCGGCACGTGCGAAGACCTGTAAAAAATGCGGTACACGTGGCCATTTTGCAGCTGTATGCAGAAAATCAACAGCAGTGAAGACCACAGCTTCCATCAGCGCCAAAGGACTGATGAACATTCAGGGATTGCCAGACATCCTGTACTGTGAAATGATCATAGCCGGCGTTGCACTCAAGCTACAGGTGGACACTGGCTCACCAGTATCCATCATATCTTCTGCACTCTACGATGCGCATTTTCGGCACATCAAGCTGGAACATTCGAACCTGGAGCTCAGAAATTACTCTGATGGGCTAATCGAGGTGTATGGGATGTTCACAGCCGAGGCATCCTTTGGGACCAGACATACTACAGGAACGTTCCATGTCACATCCGGCAAACCTCTGGTTGGACTAGATCTCCTTAGGGGCTTGCAAATGAGGCTGGATATTGAAAAACATGCGTGTCACCAGCTCTCTGCCAGAGGTGTACAAAATCCTCAGCAGTATACAGAGATGTTTCCACAACTATTCAAAGAGGGGCTGGGACACGTGAAAGATTTCGTCCACAAAGTCAAGACGCGATCATCGGTTGCCCCAGTGCAACAAAAACTTCGTCGTCTCCCTCTGACAGTACAAGACAAAGTCTCTGAGGAGTTGCAGAAGTTAGAAACAGCAGGGGTAATCGAGAGAATCGATGCGTCAGAGTGGGTTTCCCCAATCGTCGTGGCCTGGAAGAAAACAGGAGAAATCAGGCTATGCGTAGATCTACGAAGACCAAACGAAGCAATCGTCATTGACGGTCATCCGCTTCCACATCCGGAAGAAATCTTTCACCGGCTGACAGGTATGACGATCTTCTCCAAGCTGGACCTCTCATCAGCTTACCACCAAATGGAGCTGGCAGAGGAGAGCAGAGACATTACAGCGTTTATAACGCATGAAGGTCTTTACCGTTACAAGAGGGTTTGCTTTGGACTAGCTTCGGCAGCTGCAGCCTTTCAAAAGATGCTGTCAACAGTGCTGAAGGGATGCCAAGGCACAGTTCACTACCTTGATGACATCCTCGTCGCAGGGTCATCACAAAAAGACCACGATGAAAACTTAAAGCGAGTCCTATCACGCTTAGAGAAAAGTGGGTTGAAGCTCAACACGCAAAAATGCACCTTTTCGGTCACGGAGTTGGGATATCTTGGACACCAAATATCCAAAGAAGGTATAAAACCAGCTGAAGGAACGCTCGACGCTATCAGCAAGGCGCCATCCCCTACAGATGTCAAGTCCTTGCAATCCTTCCTCGGACTTGCATCGTATTACTTGAAGTTCGTTCCACACTACGCAACAGTGGTTGATCCGCTCCGTGCCTTGCTACGCAAAGGTGTTGCTTTTTTGTGGACAGCTGAACATGAACATGCATTCGAAGAGGTGAAGAGCCTGATAAAGAACTGCGCTACTCTAGCCATTTTCGACCCTACACTACAGACGATGGTGACAACAGATGCTTCCAACTACGGACTGGGAGCTGTCCTACAGCAGCTCCATCCAGAAGGCGTCAGGACAGTGGCGTTCGCGTCAAGGACATTGTCGGAGACCGAACGACGATACTCCGTAGGGGAACGAGAAGCTCTGGCTTGCCTTTGGGCTTGTGAAAGGTGGACAACATTCCTTCTCGGAAGACGTTTCGTACTCCGTACAGATCACCAGGCCCTTGTGACATTACTTGCCACACAAGGATCGGGAAGGCAACCCATGCGCATCGCCCGCTGGTCTGCAAGGCTACTGCAGTTTAACTACGAAGTGCAGTACCGGCGGGGCGAAGAGAATGTGATTGCGGATGCACTTTCGAGACTTCCGGTTGTCACCAAACAAGACAAGTCAAGCGACGCAGAGGACGCCGAAATAATATGCGCAGTTCGAGCCCACCTGCGAAGCGTAACCTTGGATGAGCTTCAGATGGAGACTTCGAAAGATGCTACACTAACAAAAGTGAGCGATATCATCACTTCTTCAAACCCTTCTGAGTTACAGGTACAACCTACCTTGTTACCCTTCTACAAACTTAAGGACGAACTCTCTGTGGTGCAAGGCCTGGTTTTGCGTAATCAGAAGATCATCCCACCGACCACACTTCGTCGTCGGATCATGGACATCGCGCACGAATCTCATCCTGGGATAGTACGAACAAAGCAGAGACTCCGAGACCACTACTGGTGGCCGAGAATGGACGCTGAGGTCAATGACTACATCACAAGCTGCATGGTCTGCCAACAACATGACAAGACCGTAAAAACCGCACCTGCTCCGATGCAGCCAGTACCTTTTCCGACAGGTGCATGGAAGCAGATAGGAATAGACTTCGTCGGGCCATTTACTAGTTTCCCAGGAAACTGCCGATACGCCATCACCGCTGTCGACTACTTCAGCAAGTGGCCGGAGGTCGAATTCTGTACACACCCAACGACAGACGCTGTGATAAGCTTCCTACAAAAAATATTCAGTAGGGAAGGCTACCCCGAAGTACTGGTGTCCGACCACGGTTCACAGTTCATGTCCTTGCAGTTCAAAAACTTTCTGCAAGACAGAGGAATCATACACTCGAAATCGTCTATCTACTACCCACAGGCGAATGGACAAGTAGAGCGTTTCAACAGGGTGCTCAAAGACTACATACAAAGCATCTTGTTGGAGAAAGGCAACATCCAGACTGACCTGGTAGACTTTTTGGGAGTTTATCGGTGTACACCGCAAGCAGCTACAACTCTGTCACCCTCTATGTTACTACATGGACGAGCAATGCGAACGAGACTGGGCATCGTGGGGCTCCCGCATCCAGATATTTCAGAAGATGCTAGGAGCGCGATAAATGAACTTCGTGACAGGGTGAAGAAATATCAAAATAACTTCAAAAACTACGCTGACCAGCGCCGAGCGGTAAAGAATCCAAAGTTCAGGGGAGGAGACTACGTACGTGTCCGACTTCCAGGACACGCAACAAAAGGTGCTTCATCGTTCAGTTCTGCAGTGAGGATCAAGGAGTCCCTCGGACCTGCAACGTTTCTAACAGAAGAGGGAAACTGCTGGAACGCTTCTAAGCTAACAAGAGCTGTTGCACCAACAGTTCCCGCTGCAACAACAATTATACCGGAAGCTGAAGCATCCGTCCGGTCCAGGCCTAAGAGAAATAAGCGGCCACCAGATCGTTACTCTCCGTAACACATAATTTTACCTTGTGGGGGAGTATGTCGTGTTGGCTGAGAAAGAAGAAGTTAGGACTGGATGGACTGGGGCGGGAGAAAAGGAGAAAGAAGTTGAGATAGAATAAAAGATGGACGTCACGCACAGTGACTAGGCTAATCACTGTCGGTTCCTTTTACGGTACAATACAA